>BQNB010011824.1:0-79765 GCA_026074375.1 Tanacetum coccineum | reverse complement strand
GTTAATGTTTGTTTTAGAGTCTGATTTTCATAGCACAAGTTCGTTATAGTACAAGTTTTATCTGTTTAAGCTTATTTTAGTTTTTAGTCATCTTATACTAGTTTAAAAATAGAGCTGCACTTAGCCCCTTTGTCTTTTAGAAAAATACTTGAAAAAACCAGAAATATGTTTTTAGTCTAAACTGCCAATTTCTTTGGTTTTTTTCTAGCTTATTAGTTTTTCAAAATGTTTAAAGTTTGTTTTTTCTTATAGCTTTTAGTCTTAACTTTATTTGTTTTTAACTTTTAGGCCTTAGATTTTTCATTTAGTAACTTAAAAACTAGCTTTAAGTTGCCCTCTTAGGCTATTTTAAGTATCTTTTTAGCCAAAAAGTTTGTTAGCCTTTAACTGCTTTTCCAGCTTATTTAGTGTGCTTATTTCTATTTCTTTATGCTTATTAAGTTTTGAATTAGGTCTGTTATTGCTTATCTTGTTCTCTTTTTGCTTATTAACTCCTAAATAAGCCAAACAGTTTAGCTAAGTTTCTTAAAGCCTTTTGTTAGTAATCTGTCAGCTTATTTTTGCTTATTCCTAGCTCATTTTTAAGTTTTATAAAAAGTTGTTTTGTTAAAGTTTGTTATTTTAGCTTATTTTATAAGTATTTAAAAAGAAAAAAAATGTTTTCAAAAAAAGAGAGGTCACAGGGGTCGAACCTGTGACCTCCCCCTTATACTACCAGCATATTTAACACACACCTCAACACCAACTGCCCTTGGGACTTTTTCATTTATGTTTTGTGTTGTTAAATACTTAAAGTCTTTTTCAGTTTTTAGCTTATTTGCTTATTTTCTTATTTCTTGCTTATTTGTTCAGCCTTCCTTTAAGTTCTTATTTTTCATAGATTCTAAATAGGTTAAAGTAATTTTCCTTAATTTTTTAGAATTTTCCAATTTAATTTAGTATTTTTAATTAAATTTTTAGATTAAATCAGTTTTAAATTCATAATAAAAATATAAAAGTCAAAAAAATATAATTTTTTTTTTTAAATTTTCTTTTATCATTTAGGACATTTAAAAATTAAATTTGCATTTGTAGGGTTAAAATTTGATAATTTAGGTTTTTAAAGCACGGGTTTTGAATCCCGTTAACGTTTTTAATTCGTAATTGCTTTCGTTTTTAGTTTAACTTGCTGTTTAATTGCTTTTTCCCGTAGAAATAGAAAAACAAATCAACTTGTGTTATTTAAGCATTGTTCCACAAACCGATTCTCGATTCTCAATTCACGCCTCGTCGGGAAACGACCCGGGAGTGTTTTTTTTTGGACTTTGCTTTGGTCAAAAGAAATTTTCCTTTTTAAAAGCCTCGCGAAATACTTACTCTCTATTTAATTGATATTATCCTATTATATATTTATATTATATATATTTATATATACTAAAGGATTTGAATTAATTTTTGGCGCCGCTGCCGGGGAGGTCGTGAGACGATTATCGAGTTGAGGTTTGTTGTGCCTTGAAGACCCTTCCTCGCGAAGTTATCATTTGCATTTGTGAATAATTTCTTCTAAAAATATAAAATACAAAAATATTTTATTTTCTCGATTTTTGTGAATACATTATCAAATAATCACAAATACTTTTCCTAAAGTATCAAAAATACCAAAAAAAATTGAAAAACAACAAAATAACCGTTTGTTAATTGTCGTTTCGGCTCACCTTTAGATTACAAACTATAAGAGAGGTATAAGGAGGGTTGATCCGACGAACTTCGACCCGAAAGGAGAAGGTTTTTAAAACGCTTCGCGCTTACCCGCTCCTCTGCTTCTTTGTGCGTTTTCTAGAGAGCTACCGTACACTTGTTTGATAATCGGTTACCAAAAATATTTTCCTTTCATATTTTTAATACATAAAAATCCAAAAATATTCTTCGTAACCTCTAATTTGTTTAATTCTTCTCTTTATCCCTCTTTAATTCTATCATCATGTATGGATTTAAAGAATGTTCGTCTTGTGGAGCTTTGTATAATAGAGAACATTGTTGTTCAAATGTGAGTTTCGTAGAAAATTTTGTTTGTGATCCTAATCTAACCGATTTTCATAAGATGATACCCCCGACTCGTCTCAACATCCCCCACAAATTGTTCCAAGGTGAGTCGGTTTGGTGGTCTATATGTCGACATGGTACTTGTGAGCGGTGTAGAAGAAATTATACGGATGAAGTTTGTGCTTTATACTGTTATGAAGTTGAAAAATCATTCGTTAATGATTCAAATCGAAATTCTTTCATTGATTCTCCAAACTTCTTCGACCAACCTCCACAGCACCAATACGAGATATACTAGTGTGAATTTTGTGGAGGGAACTCTCATCCGAGTTTCAATTGTCAAATAGGGAACACACCCGTCTTTGATCAAGGTCCCTGTCTCAATTAAGACTTTGAAATATTAACCAACCTCCACAATTATTCTCCAAAGGTCCCCCCCCAAAAAAACCCAGACATATCTTGTGAACTATATGAAACGATGCAATTAAGGTTACGATTGTCCCCTCAAGTTCCGTGTATCTCTAATCTGACCCGTGTTACAATCAAGACCTTTGAAAATAAATTAATTTCTACAAAACTTCACTTAATTTCTACAACCAATATCTTTGTTGTGAAAACTGTGGGGTCCTCATAGAATTTACAGTGTCAAAAACAACCCGTTGAACCAAAACTTCTAAGAACCTAATCATTGCTATAATTCTAATTCTTTCGGTTTTGACCAATCCCAACCCCCGCAGTTTCCCGTCATTCGTCAATCTCCTCAAGCAACGAGTACGGAAGCGTTGCAAGCTAGAGAAAACCTAATGAAATCTATACAAACCTTTTTAAAGAAGTTTAATCGTATATCTTTTAGAGAAACGCCAAAGGTTTTATTGCTAGCTTGGGAGAAATTTTTTGAAATTAAGCATGCTTGTAAAGAAAAGCAACATCAACCAAAGGATATACAAGAATTGCTTCGTAAACTTCTTAAAGATGTGCAAATTATAAGTGAGGAGCTGGTAGATTATATTAATATTCCAAACTGGAATTGTCATGCCTTCTACCACGATAATGATGAAGATGATGACGAGGAGTATACTATTGCAATCACACCCATTTTACCAACCGAGGAACCCGATAACTCTCTAAGTATGGGGGACGAGCATCTTAGCACTATTTCAGAAACGGAATCGGACGAAGTAATAAAGTCTAGTGTTGAGGACCTTGTCCCAATCCCAAGTGAGTCCGAGGGTATTTCCGACGATACATGTGATGTGCCTTTTTGTGATAATTCTCCTCCTCTTGATGTTTTAAACGATCACTTTGAGATTTTCTCCGATTTTAACGATGATTGTACTTCGAGTGATGACGATTCTTTTGAGAACATCGATTACGTTGAGGCATCACCTCCCGATTCTGAGCTCGTCAGCTTAGAAGAGGTGAAGGACGATATACTTCGTGAGAAATTATTGAATATCTATCTTCTTATTGCTAAGATCGAATCTTTGAATGACAACCCCACTCCTGATTGCGTGCTCAAGTCTCCTTCCACCTTTCCTATCCCCGTTGAGGATAGTGACTCTTTCTTTAAGAAGTCCGATACTTCTCTCTCTTATTCGGATAATTCTTTACCCGAATTCGAGACTTTTAGCGATCATACGGAAAAGACGAGTAGTGGCAGTACCACTACTCATGCTGATAACTCTCTTCCCGAGTATGATTCGTTTCTCTTTGAGACTGAGCCCGATCAGGGCGAGTTGACTAGCGTTGTTATGGAAGATATTTTGGGAGAACCTCGTGTGCCTAATGTGTTTCCCACCCATCCCACCCTTTATCTGGATTCGGACTTCGCTCCTTCTGATGATTCTCTCGAGCCCGATCTTGTAGTTTCTTTTCCTTCCGGAACTAGAAACAAGATTTTCGATCCAGGGATATTCATTGAAGTCCAATCCAAGAGATTTCTATCACCGCATGAATTTTCTATCTCATTCATCCGTGATCCTCTTTCTACAGTTTTTGACACTTTGCTCCCATTTTCATCCAAAAATGAGGAAAAAGTTTTCAATCCTGGTAGTCTTTCTTCTAATGAGGAAAAATCTCCTCATCTCTTATCTCATCGGGGCTTTAATCCTTCAAAGATCATTTCTGATTTTTCTAAAAGCCCGATGATGATTTATGGAGGGAACATTCCTAACTTAGATGTCCCGTTTCTCTATTTCTATCCTCCTTAACCAGCTCAAGTATGGGGGATCGAGTCAGGCTCAAGACTCGGTTAACAAAAATAAGCGCTTCGTGAGTGGCAACCCATGCTTATCCTTATATAATTATATAGTAGTAATGAATAAGTGTGTTGTGAGGAGGCTCGCCTCTTCCTTTCTCGTGTTTTTTGGTTTTTGTTGTATGTCCAGGATTGGCCCGGATTATGAAGCCTCTCGTGCTCGTGGTTTTGTTCTTCGTTCACTTGAGCTTCAATCCTTAGCATGATTATGGGAATCCAATATCCATCCTAGATCTTATTGATTAACGTTTATCTATTTGCATAATTAATAAACGGCTTTAGATTTGCGTAGAGACCCCTTAATATTTGAAGTATGCCTTGAAATTAGTATGGGGGTGATAGTCTCACATTGAGGATAATGTATAGTTATAGTATGGGGGGATCTTTTGATTTGATCTTACTTGCATTTGCCTTGTCTTCACGTAACCCCATTTACCATCAAAATAGCAAAAATATGTGATTTATGACAAAATTAATTTAAAAAAAAATTAGAATAAGTGTTTTGACACGAAGTTTGTCTTTTTGAGAATAAATTTTGACTTGATTGAGCATGTTGCGCTCTAGCTTGCCCCTTAACTTATATAAATTTAGGCTTTTTCTAGTCTTTTATACAAGAAGCTTTAAAACGCGAATTCTAGCTTGAAAAAGCCAAGAGTTTGCAAGTTTCCATGATAGATTTTAAATATGCAAAGCTTGTTTTATTAGACTAAGCATTCGCGGATCTTTTTATTAAAGATTTTAAATTTGCGAAGAACGAGAAATGATAGAGTTGGATATAAGTTAGATGCTAAGCAAGGATTAGTTGGTTATCTTAAGAGCTCATAAGTGTAATTTGTGGCTTTTCCTCCCCGAAGCTTCTAACCGGACTAATAATACGTGCTCTTTTGGGAAATTAGACAAGTTAGTGGTTTTATCACTTAAAAGTCCTTTTAAAATCAACATTTTTAGACATTTTAGTCTTAGTTCAATATTATACTTAAATTTTCTAAAAAGAAATTTTTTTTATATGTCGTGGTAATATGAAGTGTTAAAAAAAAGTGTGTATAATATATTTAATAATAAAAACTGTGAGCTGATAAAAGTTTACTGTCTCTGGTCGGTTCGCTGCCGATGTGGCAGTCTTCAAAAGCAAGGACATAGTAG
This sequence comes from Tanacetum coccineum, assembly GCA_026074375.1. Lineage (NCBI taxonomy): Eukaryota > Viridiplantae > Streptophyta > Magnoliopsida > Asterales > Asteraceae > Tanacetum > Tanacetum coccineum. Next base: position 74,343 of record BQNB010011824.1, on the reverse strand, counting down.
ATAATAATCCGAGACTGATAAATGTTTGCTGCATCTGGTCGGTTCGTCCGATGTTGCAAGCCTTAAAAAGGTCGAGGATTTCTGACAGCCCGAAATAAGCTATGGATCATGGAGCGTCGGCTCGCATACGATGTGAAGTTGTTTAAAGGGTGGAGGTTTATTAGTATTATTGTCTTAATGTTTAGTGAACTGTATGTGATTAATAAAACTAAGGAAAAATCTCTTTTTCTTAAATTTAAATAAGCTTTTAAACTAAGACTATTTCGTTTTAAGTTGTGTCTTTTCTAAATGAAGTGTTTATTTAACTGGAAGCCTAAGAGTTTTTGAAATCGAAGGTCACGTTGATGTTCTGATACTATGTCTGTGGGGTGTCAAAAGCTGGTCACCTAAGCGGTCTCGGCTGAACGTGTCCGGGAGAAGAATGAGAAGACAGTGCTACTGGAATGATTCTCGCCTTCAAAATCATAATTTCTTGGCGTGTGAACGTTACCATTTAGAGGGATTTACAATTTCTTAAAAAATGTCGATGGATGGTTGAATTTCCGAAATGAGCAATACCCATTTATAGTATATTTTATCATGGGAGTGAAAAGATAGTTAGGTTACACAAATTACAAATTATGAGTAGTGTTTAGCATCTTAACTTGTTTTTTAACAATGATTTCATTTTTAAGTGGTTTGGGGCGGGGTGACAAATCAAGGAAGATAGAAAATTTATCCTTTTAGTTTTCTTGTCTGTGATCCCCTAGTGTTTTAAGTTACAAATGTATGCATATAAAAATGGTTAAAACGGGGGCTTTTCTAACTAGAGTTTTCTTAATTCTCCTTGATGCACACTAGCTACTTTTCGAAGTAATTGTTAAGGGGTGGTGGGTTTGAATTTTTGGTTTTCTAAGTATGTAATTTATGACATTGCGTGAGGAACTGGAATAGCTTAGTCTGGGGGATTTTGTCTTGGTATGTGATTAATTTACACTACTTTTACCTAATAAAAGCTAAAAAGGACCAATAATGACCAAAAATAATGAGAAATGTACAGTATTCGTGTGTATTGTTAATTGTGTCTTGCATGGTACGGGATATTCAATAAAAGGGACAAAATAATAAGTCAATACGAACAAAACCAAGCACGAGAATGGAAAGAGTGTGAGAAAGCGAAGCCGAAGGCATATTCAATTTTAATGGGCCAACCCATACCCATTTTATTGGGCCGGGTCAGCCCATTATCACTTGAAGTATATAAACCTAAGCCTTTTATTAATCCTAAAGTCCAAAACCCTTTATCCATTAATCCTGGCACAAGAAAATTATAAAATCCCAACAATCCAAACCAAAGCCCAAGTCAACGAATCCCATACCCGGTCCAAAGTCAATATAACACTCTCAGTCAAATTTACTATACATCGTTTTCATCTCTTTCCCTCCCATTTCACCTCAACAACAATTCACACAGGTAAAAGTGTAAAATCACTCACCCACACACACGCCCTTTTGTTTCTAGAAGATATCTCTGACACGTCTGACTATTTTAGCCACGATGGCGATCCCAAGCCTTATCCTTGGCTAATAGGACGTGGAATGTGATCAAGGGTTCAGATTATGATGATTTTTATCAAGGGCTAGGATTAATGGATTGGGGAGCGTCTCAAAGTCCTAGAAGCTTCACTCATCCACTATAAATAAAAGGCCAAAATCACACAATGAAGGACATCTAGCTTAGCGTAGTTTATAAGTAGTGTAGCTTATTTAGCTTTTTAGAAGCTTATTGTATTTTTAGCTTAATGTCTTTTTTAATGTAATTTTCCTTTCCAAAAGCTTGTAATCCTTTTCGTATTAATAAAAGTTAAGATTCTATTCAATTTTGTTAAATTATGTTTTACTTTTATGCAACCATGGTTTAAATATGTTTAAGCACATACGTCTCCTAAGCTCTATTAAATCTTACGTTGCTCCACTACAGTTACACGCTACACCCGCTTAATGATATAGCTTGTTATACACTGTCTCAAGAGACTTCCCGGTCCCACTGTAGTTTTTTATTTCTGTTGTTTTTAGTTGTTTTTTTGTTAGTTTGTTTAAGCTTCTTTTGGAATTGATAATCCAGAAAGAAAGAAAAGAAGGATATGGGCTTGGGTATGGGACTTTTGCTTCTATGAGTTGTTTGTTGATTTACCATCTATTGTTTTTTTTTTTTTTTTTTTTTTTTTTTTTTATTAAAACAAGCTGGGTGGTGGAGCTTGTTGATAAGCTCAGAGAGACAAGAGCAATTCAGTCCTGGTTTTGTTTTAGAGCTAAAAAAAAAGCAAAAAGACCTATGACCGATTGATTAGTTTATCCAAGTTGATGTATAATGATTATATCATGATTAGTTTTAGTTTTAGTTTACTTTTACTTTTATATGCCTTTTAAAATTCCTATCCTAGTTATTTACTTGCTTTTTAATGTGCATAATTTTTAATATAATTTTGCTTTTAATTGTGTCTTATTGTTGCCTTATATTTGCTTTTTCTTTTTATTCTTAATGTTAGCTTATAATATGTTTATTTGGTTTAGCTTAGCTTTAGAAGTTAGTGTTATTTATTATTTTTATAGTTTTTTGTTGAAACTACCTGTATGTAAGAGTTAAATCTGTTTTGGGCTTAATGTTTTATAGCTTATTAGATTATGCTTATTTGTCCTTACTTTGTGCTTATTTATCATCTAATATCTTAGTGCTTAATCTGTATTCAAAATTCAAAGCTTATTTAAGTATGTCTTGGCTCTACTTCTTTTTTTTATTAAAAAGGATTTTCTAATTCTAAAGGGTGTGTTTGGGGATAAGGTTTTTTTTTTTTAAATGGGTTTTTTTTTTTTATTTAAAACAAGGTTGTATTTGTAGTCTATCTTTTTGGTTTTTTAAGTAAGTTCCATAGCTCTCTTTATGTCTCTATCTATTAGTTTTAATAAAGTTTTAAAATTTAGTTTTGTTAAGTTTTCATGTTACGTTCCATCAAATCTTAAGGTTGCTCGTTAGAGTCGTTTAATACTGCTTATTCATTTAAGCCTCTTTATAATCTTTTTGAAATGATGTTTTTGTGCTTAAAATGACGTCTCTAATGTATCTGTTACAAAATCTAATTTTCGGTTAGTTAACTAAGGAATACAACCTTTTAATGGTTGTTTTGGTTAAAAAAAACAGTCAAAGTAGTGTAATAATGTTTTACGTCTAGGGTCGCTTGAGTTTTTTTGCGATCTTTTAGGTACAATTCTTTAGCTTATATAGTGTGATTTTTGTTTCATTTAGCTCATTTTAAGTCTTAGTTAATATGTTTTTGTTCTTGATTGCCAAAAGAATGTTTGTTTGTCTTATTTATACGCTGCAAAAAGCCTTTATCATTAAAAAGTCCAAAAAATAAGATAGTTAGTTCTGACTCTGTCAGGTTCATTCGTATCATTTTTTAGCTTGTTGTTTTGATTATTTGCCTTTTGTGTTGTGCTAGTAATTCATGCTTATTGTGTTTCTTGAAGGTCTTAATCTTTATCTGTTTTTCACCCCCCTTTTAGCTCTTTTTTCTTTTAAGTGTCTTATTAGTATAAAATTTTAGCTTGTTAAGTTTGGTTAAAAATGGCCTTCCTTAAAACTTGCTGTCTTTGGTGGTCACTGTTTAATGCTTTCAAACTACTTTACAACTTTTAGATTTTGCTTATTTCTTATCCTAAGTGCTTATTAAGTTTAGTATTAGGTCTGTTTCTAGCTTATAGGATTGTTTTTAGCGTATTAGTCATGTTTGAGCTTATTATTTCTAAACGGTTTTAACTATAAGTACAAAGAAAATAAGCCAAGCCGTCCCTTTAAGTTAGTTTTTTTCTAGCTTATTTTCAAGTCTTGCCAAAAAGTCCTTTTATTAAATTAGCTTATTTTTACTTATATTTTAGCTTTTCTAAAAAGAAAAATAAAAAAAAAGTTTTATAAAAAAGAAAGGTCACAGGTTTCGAACCTGTTACCTCTCCTTCACACACACAACACCCTTACCATCTGCGATGGGGACTTTTTCATTTATAAGCATGCAACATTTAATTGTTATAGTCATTCTAGTTTTAAGCTTATTTTGCTTATTTGAATTTTAACTGCTTATTCGTTTAAGCTTTTTGAGTAATTTTTCTTTGAAAACCTCCTATTTAGCTTATAGTATTTTTTTGAATTTTCTTGAAATTAGTTTTATATTTTTAATTTCATTTTTGGTATTATTTACTTTAAAAAATAGTTTTAATTAGTTAAAAAAATTCAAAAAAATATTTTCTATTTTTATAAAATTATTTTAATGCATTTTAGTTTAAGTAAGTTGCATTTTGAGTTTTAAGAGTTTAATTTGATAATATTTTGTTTCCCCGTTAGTCGTTAAGTGTTTAATTTGTCGTTATATTTTAATTTTGTCTTAATTTTTAGTTTAATTTGCCTTTAAGTGTTTTTCCCTTTGCGTTTTTAGCTTTAGAATCCAAAGCCAAATATTTAATAACAGTCAAGCTCGATTCTCGACAGTAACATGAATTTCATTCACCTCTCACTGAGGAGAACGATACCGTGTTTTGTTGAGATTATTTATTATTCTTTCCTAACAATAATTTGTATGATACTTTGCTTACGTATACGTATTTTATATTTTATTATATATATTTGAGGGTTATTTTGATACGTATGAAAACGAATATCAATCTGTATCCAGGTTATCATTATTCCTTAGGTTTTTAAGGGATTTACTTGAATTGCGTAATAAATGTATTTTCAGCTTTTTTTCGTTTGTGTGTTTTATAATTTTTAGACTATCTCTCTACCTTAACAAGTTTCGTCGTGAGTATAATGCATAAGTAGTTGGAAAACTGAAGATAACAGACCAAGAGCATTACAGAATCGAGCACGCGGATGTAATCACTCCAGTAAGTATGCAAAGCCGTATTATTAATCTGTTAACTATTCACATAGTTATGGTTGGTGGAATGATAGAACCCTCTTTCTTTGGAATGTTAACATCTGTGTTGCGCATGGAGCATGAAGTTGGAGTTCCCCTGTATCGTTACTTATAAGCCTATTGCTTGACCACTAACACCAAACCCCGAGCTGCTCAGCCAAATCGTTAGTCTAAGTTCAGTTATTAAGAAAGTAAGAGTAAAGAAGAAACGTCATTTCAGGTTAGGTCACTATCTTCCTAATATGTCCGTGTATATTTTTTTCCTTTTTCAAAAACAAATATGAATCATACATGTATAGATTATGTGGCAAACTAAATATTTTTCACAAGCCATACCGATTATAAACCTCTAATAGACTGGATCAACCCAGAAGGAGACATGTGATTTATGAATTTAAGGCATTTGAAAATGGTGTGATGTTAGGGGTATGTTCAGGATTGGTGATTATACAAGTTGTTTATAGAGATTATACTTTCATCGGCGTGTTTGGTTTACTTTCCTTTTCTAAATCTGTCCTACAACCATTAGGAGGAAAAGGAACCAAGCATTGTAATGACTTATTTAAGTTTTTTACGGTAGGCTCTGCGATGTTAAGCAGAACCCAAAAAAAATAGTTATCGTAAGATAAAGGGTAAACTAAGTCACACGATTTTCTTTAGTTCTTATTATCATTTTAGTTTGTTTTTTGGGATGTTTTGAAGTCTTTTAGTTTGTTTTGCATTTTTTTTCAATGTTTGAGTGGAAATTCTTATATGGTTTGTTGTATGGGTTGGCTAATAGATGACCACATCTATGTAAATGGACCCGACGCCATTGAGCAAGACCAATGGTGGGACAAAAAATGGCAATTTCTCATCCCAGGTGCATAACTTATTCCTTTTGTACTTTACGGTCAAATCATGATTGTGGGTCGATTTTTGTTACCAATATAAGTGACCAATATAAGTGACCTCTGCGATGCCGACGACTATAGTTGGTTTAAAATGTTTATTTTAAACAGAATAAAACAACTAAGGGGTGTGGTTATTAAAAAAAGCCCATGATATTTAGACCACAGATTCTTATTTCACTTGTTATTTAAAATACGTTTTGTTTGACTTCATTATATTACCATGATAATTATTGTCGGAATCACTTTCCTTTTAATGTACTCTAGCGTATATTTAGAAACTATACAATTAATGTGCCTGTGATGTGTAACACAGAATGATTCTATCCCATATTGTAACATTCTGTATTTTCAGGTCATTTACGACGTCATCTATTTTACTAATTTTTTTTTCTCGACGGTTTTACTTTCATTTATTTATATAGTAAATAGTAAAAGCGGTGTTGTTGTCTTTTTGGTTTTTTGTTTTATTATAAACTAAAAAAAATTAACAAATTAACGTAAATCGGACACCCAAACGAAACTTTTAAAGGTTTTCGTCAAGGAGAGGGAAGAATATATTATTTTTACGAAAGTAATAATCAACTTTTATATTTTATTTGTTATTGGTTGCGTGTAAATAAAAGTTACGTTTCGCCATTAAAAACATTAGGCATACCGGTAAAAGGCACAAACAAAACCATTTCTACGCTTCCACAAATACCCCATTATATACCCAATAACTAAAAAATAACTAAATATTCCATATATACATGATAAACGGATTTGGTGTTTACACATCAGAAATATCAACAAAAAAAATCTCAACTTGGGTCTTTTGTATATCATTGCCCTTAAAATAGCCATACCTACCATCTTTTTGACCAACGACTTAAATGTTTTAATTGTAAGGCTATCATATTATGACATACTTTCCTTGGAAACCCTCATCTTGTCTTTGTGATAGCATTATGGTATCTTAAGGACTTTGCTAGTGAATCACACACACATCTCATTTTTATAAGTAAGTGTTCATTTAAGGAGAGATTAAGAAACTACTAGATTTGGAAATGCCTACCTCGTTATGTTACCAGTTTTTTATATGTCATAACAAACGTACTAGTAAAACAAGTTTATCGGATCTCCCCCAGATACCAAAGAACATACTAATGTTAGGTAATAAATTCCTACCTCCGGCTCCTAGACTCACGGTAAACACATCTGAATTTTGCTCAACCCAGCCCCCCCCCACAACCCCAAGCTTCAAAATGAATCCTTACATAATTTTAGCTTATGACATTTTACTACATTCCTACAACATATTCTAAGATGTCCTACGAACGCTTTGGAAGGTTTGGTTAAGTCTTTACAAGTGTTAAGCAAGAAAAATGGAATATTAGAGTTTAGGGTTTCAAGGTCTTGCAAGCTTGGGTTTATAATCTAAACAAGGGTTTAGATTGTGTTGGTTATTATATTACATCGCCATCATCAAGGTTATCTAAAAACCTTTATGAATTTAAATTATGATTTTATGTGGTTTATTGTTCTATTTAGCAATATCACCGGCCTTTATAAAAATGAAATCATTGGTAAATACAAGTTAAGATGCTAACACTACTCATATTTGTAATTTGTGTAAGCCTAGACTAACTTCTCACTCCCGATGGATAAATATCTATAAATGTATATGTGCTCATTTCAAATTTCGACCATCCAATCGACCTTTTAAGAAAGTTGTAATCCCTCTAAATGTAACGTTCTACTCGAGAATTATAATTTTGAAGGCTCGAGATCATTCCATGTGCGATTTCTTCTCGGCATTCCGCTCTCAGCGAGACCGGCTTAGGTGACCAGGCCACAACACCCTCGGTGACCAGGCTTTTGACACCCCACAGAGAATAGTATCAGAACTCACGGACCTTCGATTTCAAAAACTCTTAGGCTTCCAGTTAAATAAACACTTCATTTAGAAAGATCACAACTTAAAACGAAATAGTCTTAGTTTAAAAGCTTATTTAAATTTAAGAAAAAGAGATTTTCCTTATATTTATTAAATCACATACATTTCACTAAACATTAATACAATTATACTTATAACCTCCACCCTTTAAACGAACTGTCACATCGGTATGCGAGCCGACCATGATCCAGTATCTTATTTCGGCTTCAGAAATCCTCGACCTTTTTTAGGCTGCAACATCGGGAGCGAACCGGACCAGATGCAGCCAAATTTTTATCGTCTCAGTTATTATTCTTCTATGGGCTTCTTTTGAAGATGCCACATCGGAGCGGAACCGACCAGAGACAGTAAACTTTTATCAGCCCACAGTTTTTATTATTGTGGTCTTTTAACAACTGCCACATCGGTATGCGAGCCGACCATGGTCCAGGAGTCTATTTCCCCACAACACTGACAAAACCTCGATGTGTACCTTACTTTCACCAGAAGGAATCTCTACGAAGTGATTTAAACTAAGAATCGCAAAAACCTAAAGTAACTTTATTTATTCAACAATTATATAACGTTTATTAAGTTGATGGGAGCAAAAAGCCACAATTAACCTTTATGAGCCTTAAAGAGTTCCAACTACTCTATGTTTAGCATCTAACTTATATAAAACTCTATCATTTCTCGTTCTTCGCAAATTTAAAATCTTTAATAAAAAGATCCGCGAATGCTTAGTCTAATAAAAACAAGCTTAGCATATTTAAAGTCTAACATGGAAGCTTGCAAAACTCTTGGCTTTTTCAAGCTAGAATTCGCGTTTTAAAGCTTCTTGTATAAAAGACTAGCAAAAGCTTAAATTTATATAAGTTAAGGGGCAAGCTAGAGCGCAACATGCTCGATCAAGTCAAAATTTATTCCTAAAAAGACAAAACTATGTGTCGAAACACTTATTCTCTTTTTGCAAATTTTTAAATTTTGGCATATTTTTGCTATTTTTGGTGGAAAAACGGGGTTACGCGAAGACAAGGCAAATGCAAGTAAGATCGAATCGAAAGATCCCCCCCATACTAGAACTACACATTGTCCTCAATGTGAGACTGTCACCCCCATACTAATTTCAAGGCATAATCCAAATATTAAGGGGTCTCTACGCAAATCTAAAGCCGTTTATTAATTATGCTAATAGATAAACGCGAATCAATAAGATCTAGGATATCGGATTCCCATAAATAGGCATGCTAAGGAATGAAGATCGAATGGACGATGGACAAAACCATGAGCACGAGAGTCTTCATAATCCGGGGCAATCCTAGACATAAACCACAAAACACGAAACACGAGAAAGGAAGAGGCAAGCCTCCTCACATCACACTTATTCATTATTATTATACTAATATACTAAGGATAAGCATGGGTTGCCACCCACGAAGCGCTTGTTTATTAATGAGTCACTAAGCTTGACTCTTCCCTGAATTTATTTATCCATGGGGAAAGTTTGGAGATCCGAGACAGCCATCGGTGGTATGTCCCCTCCAAAATAGTACTTAAGTCTATGATCGTTCACCTTGAATCTTGGCCCGTTAGTTGAAGATAACTCAACGGTACCATAAGGGAAAACTTGAGCAACGATGAACGGACCGGTCCAACGGGTTTTTAGCTTTCCCGAGAAAATCTTTAATCAAGAATTGAAAAGAAGAACTCGATCACCAACGTTGAAGACGCGGTTTTTGATCTTGGAGTCATGAATCTTCTTCGTCTTCTCTTTGTAGATCAAAGAATTCTCGTAGGCTTGATCACGAAGTTCGTTTAATTCATTCATTTGAACTTTCCGGTGATCACCTGCGGTCTTAAGGTTAAAATTACAATGTTTTAAGGCCCAATAGGTCTTGTGCTCTAGCTCGATAGGAAGATGGCAAGCCTTTTCGTACACGAGCTTATAAGGAGTGCACCCAATGGGTGTTTTGAAAGTGGTACGGAAGGCCCATAGTGCATCATCTAGCTTATCGGACCAAGAAGCACGGTTTTCACCTACGGTCCTCTCTAAAAATTCGTTTCAAGCCACGATTTGAAACCTCCACTTGCCCACTTGTTTGTGGGTGATACGCGATAGAGAGACGATGAGTAACTCCATATTTAAGCATAACTTTAGCAAATTGATCATTACAAAAATGGGTACCGCGATCACTGATTATAGCACGTGGAGTTCCAAATCGGGCAAAAAGGGATTTCAAAAATTTTATAACAACTCGGCCATCGTTAGTAGGGAGCGCTTTCGCTTCAACCCATTTTGACAAGTAGTCGACGGCCACGAGAATATACTTGTTCCCTCGTGAAGACAGGAACGGTCCTATGAAATCGATGCCCCACACGTCAAAGATCTCGCAAACTTGAATAGCATTTTGAGGCATTTCATGACGTTGCGATATTTTTCCTTAACGTTGTCAAGCGTCACACCGTGTGACCAATTCGTGGGCATCACGGTAAATAGTAGTCCAAAAGGAACCGGCATCAAAGACTTTTTTAGCGGTGTAGTTGGCACCATGATGTCCCCCGGTGGGTCCATTATGGCAAGCCGTGAGGATATCAACGACTTCTTGGCCATAAACACACTGCCTAATCATTTGATCCGCATAAATCTTAAACAAGTAGGGGTCATCCCAAAAATAATGCTTAACATCCTTAAAGAATTTTTTCTTTTGTTGAGACGACATCCCTTTTACAATAAAATTTCCCGCATGGTAATTTGCAATGTCGGCAAACCATGGGGTACTCGAATTACCACGAAAGGTAACCATCCCAAGTGTCTCGAGAGGAAATGTTTCCGTAATTTCCTTTTTCTCAAGATCACTTTGATGGGGATTTTCTAGTCTTGATAAGTGGTCGGCCGCGAGATTCTCCGCTCCTTTTTTATCACGAATAATAACATCGAATTCTTAGAGTAGGAGAATCCACCGGAGCAATCTCGGCTTAGCATCTTGCTTAGCAAGAAGATACTTAAGAGCCGAGTGGTCCGTATACACTATGGTCTTTGATAAGACTAAGTAAGGCCGGAATTTCTCGAAAGCATACACCACGGCTAATAATTCTTTTTCCGTAGTCGTGTAATGTGCTTGAGCATCCGTCATGGTCTTACTTGCATAGTGTATAGGCTAAAAATGTTTGGTCTTACGTTTCCCCAAGACTGCACCTACCGCGTAATCACTTAGCGTACGCACATAATTTAAAATGGAGATATGTCCCCAATGGGGGCAACTAAAATCAGGGCTTCAGTTAACATTTTCTTAAGTAAATTAAACGCTTTACTACATTCTTTCGAGAAAACAAACGGGGTTTCTTTTTCAAGAAGATGGGTCATCGGCCGGGCGATTTTAGAAAAATCTTGGATAAATCGACGATAGAACCCGACGTGACCTAAAAACTTCGAACACCTTTGACGGTAGTCGGATGAGGGAGTTTAGCTATAACATCAACTTTAGCTTTGTCGACCTCAATCCCGGACTTTGAAATTTTATGTCCTAAAACAATGCCTTCTTTTACCATAAAATGGCATTTCTCCCAATTTAGAACTAAATTTAGTGTCTTCCGAATCGTTTTTTAAGCATTTGTGTCTAAATAAGGAAGATGCATAACGAGAAAGATCCCCGAAGAGCTACGAGAAAGTCGTCCAGAAGACCTCCATTGTTTCCTCGATCATATCATGGAAAATGGCCATCATGCACCTTTGGAACGTGCCCGGAGCATTACATAAACCAAAAGGCATACGTCGGTAGGCAAACGTCCCATAAGGGCAAGTGAAGGTGGTCTTATCTTGGTCTTTCGGGTCAATAGGTATTTGAAAATATCCGGAAAAACCATCTAGAAAACAATATATTCATTTCCTGGCTTATTTCGTACGAGCATTATGGCCATAAAAGCAACGAAAATGATCTTTAACGAGTCGCAACATTAATCTTAACGGTAATCACTACTAACACAAAAAACAATACGCAATCCGGTAACTAGTCCTCGTAGGAATCACCTTCATTATCTTCATTTTCAACAACGATTATACCCCCCCTTCTTAGGCACACACTGAACGGGACTCACCCCACGGACTATCGGAGATAGGGTACATCAAATCCGGCATTCAAGAAGCTAGATACTCCTTTTTGATAACCTTCATGAATTTTCCCCGGATTTACCCTTCTTTTGATGTTTAAATCGCCGGGTTTATAAAAAGTCGTCATTCATTAAGATCTATATGAGGTACAAAAACTAGGGTCGATACCCTTAAATGTCTGGAAATCTTTCCAATGCGATGGCTGTTTGTGTGACTTAAAGGATCCTTTAAAAGGGTGGCTTTTTTCTTCTTCTTTTTAATTCTTTAGAAATTATGATGGGTATCCTTAAATAAACTCGGTTTCATTAAAAACTGGATATTCCATATCGCCTGTACCATCCTGTGAGCTCGATGCTCCGTGAGGTATCATCAATAAGAAGATAACATTGTTTTCAGAATTTATCCTCCAAACTGAAGTTCCTGTCGGAAGGATAAGGAGATGCATGCATCCTAAATTATAACAACGTAATCTCGTAGAGGAGAGGACTCCCCTGGATCAAAGTTGGCATCATCAAATCCAATGTAATTGGAATCATAATTGTAATACCAAGCATACGCTTTTCTTACACTCCCAACAAAAAGATCCCATCCTACCACACGCCAGTAGAGCGGGGGCCACGCCACGCCCGTGTGCACGGCACCATCCGCCCGTCCAGTGCAATGCCGCCAACCTACGCGACCAAATCCCAAAATACTCAAGCACCTATGTCTAGACCTTACTCCTCGTGCATTAACCTCGCAGCCCCTCAATCCTTATACTCAACACCCGCTACAGCATCATATTGGGTATGATTAAACTCAACAGATTGCCCAACTGATAAAATAATGGCTTACTCACTCAATCTAAGAGTTATTTCTTCACCGTAAACATCAATAAACGCTTCGATGCCGTCCTTACTAGAAAAGGTCCTCCCCGAGAATAAGAGAACCGAGGAAGCAAACGATTCCGTAATCAACGACTCGTGACGAAATCAAACCATGATAATGAAAAACTACCCCACTTTAAACGAAGACATCTTCGGCTACGACCCATATTTGGGTCGCCCCCTCCAGTTAACCCCCTCATACCTGCACTATGGACTGGCCCTCACCCTCTGGGCCCGCGGGAGTCATGACCAATTCACCCCCCTGTTCTCACATTACCCGCCCCGCTTACCTACGTATGTACCTAACAACCCCTACATACCCTGTAACCCACCAATCGGTACCGAACCAGCCTCGTCGGTGAAGCGTGTGCACGTCCTTACAGTGATGTATACCGTGTTTTGTCCGCTCCCGCAATTACCCACCGGACAGATGCACCTCCGCATGATGCTTGCACCAAGGATTCGCGCCACAGTTACTCTGGGTCCGAGGCATGTCCAGACCACTTCCCCTGAAAATCACACATTAAAAAGTAATCAATAGTCGGGGGTCGACCAAGTTTATCGGGTCTCACATTTTTAGGATAACCGCCAACCATTCTTATTCACCGATGTTATGCCTAAGTCAAACCAATTTTTCTTTGATCTATTAAAGGAGATTTTAAACATTGAAGCAAACTTCGGCATATAAAGAAGAGCATCCGCGAAGAGAACTAAGCTTCGGAAATGGTAATTCCCTAACGATTTCAACAAATTTAAAAGCTAAAATATCATCTTTTTCACGGGTCTTTGTTTGTTAGCTCATCAAAGGATAAGGTATAGACGCTATAGGCTTAGGAGCAACAACGGGCTCCTCAAATGAAGCTTGAATTTGGACTACCAGAGGTTGGATGTTTTCGGTACTCGGTTGCACCGTATCCTTTGTCACCTCGGGTATAACACCCCCATTTTTGACATATAGCAGCGGAAGCTAATCTGGGGTATTACTTCATGAATCACAGACACAATCATAGAAAACAACTCAAAAGAGACGTTTTAAAGAGATATAACCCATTAAATTAGTTTTAAATTACTTTTTAAAAAATTAACCTTACAAATACCCCCTTAAACCCCATTAATGTTATAGTACATATAACCATAGATGTTTTTTTCCGTTATCATTCATTTAAATTAGAGTTTTACAAAGGCAGGTCCTAAAATCTAGAAACATAAAATGTGAATGATAACAAGTTTTAGCCATCTTCAAGTCCATGCCACTCCATGCCATAAGTTGCTCAATTACCTGAGATAAACATGCATAAAAAGGGTCAACACAAAGGTTGAGTGAAATTCATAGGTTGAAATGTAATAGTTGAATACAAGTTATCATAAAGGAAATATTTGCATTGTAGGGACAATTATCATGGAGAAAAGTATTATTGCATCTAAGCTCATGACACCAATACGTTAACATGGACAACACCGTAGTGACATTGGTTGAGGAACAAATGTCCCCGTGGAAAAGGTAACTTGCCAAGGGAACCCCTTAATGTTTAAATTTAGTGCGTTTATTGGCCTACCCCATGAGAACGGGTTATTACCAACGGGAGGTCGTTACTCCTAAATAGATCTTATTCACAATACTTATACGTTTAACGTCTTTTTTTAAAGCAATTATGGTCATGATATGGAAATAATGGCACTGGAAGCTACTTAGGCAATAATATATCTGGATAGCATACATATCTGGATAACATATATTTAGAAAACACTTGTAATCATGGTTTATAGCAGGTATCACAGGTTTATAAAGTATTCAAAAGATTGAAATGTGAGGTTATGAACACATTAAGTCTTTGAAAAGTGATAACATTGTTATAAGATAAACGAGTATGTAAAAGAGTTTGTAAACAAGCATGTATCCCCCTCGCGGGTTTATAAAACATGTAAATAAGTAAAGGGAACTTATGAACTTCACCTTAATAGGGAAATCTAATTGATGGAAAAATTATATCAAATGAAATGCGTCGGTATGGTAGTATGATGTTATCTACTCGAACGGGAAGGTTTAGTATATCAATTGAAAGAAAGCAGTTTCGTGACGTAACATGAGATAATATGTCGAGTCTTAGTTTGATTGTCAAATCTTCATAATGTTTAATCATATTTGATTTATTAATTTATGGATATAGTGTATCACTGTTCGGGCCATCATAATTTAGAGGTCATTGTAGAACACGTTTGAGGATCAAGACACTTTAATCTGAAATCCAGCGGCAACTTCGTCAAAACGTATACCCAAATGAAACCCCTCACATGAAGCTCCCTAGTAACGTGATACATGATAATGTTTTATAATATTTAAACATATATTTTTATAATTAATATAAAAATATAATATTTTAATAGTTTGCAAAATTGGCAAAATATACCCTTAATTAGAACTTTTTAACGAGTTTAGTCCATTATGTATAAAGTATATACAATTTAAATCTTTAACTTTAAAACTTGGAAAATAAGGTCTTTATAGTTATAACTTTGAAATAATGACATTTTCAGCCCTTTTAGTTATAAGTTTTAGAAAGTTACGATATATACCCCTATGCATGAAAAACGTATCGTTTTTAGTCCAAATCCATAATAATGATATTTTTCAATATGAAAAGCAATTTGCAGGTTATAGCTTATTAATATAAGCTAAAATAAGAAGTTTTTACGTAACAAAAATTTAAAATAATGATTCGTTAAGCTAGAAATCAAAACGGGTCGTTTTAGAGTTTAAAAACGAAAACGCGTAGGTTTTTAATTCAAGACTTAATAAAGTGATTATAATACTGCTAGTTCAGCTTATTAGGATAGATTATTACAATATTTTACAAGATTAGCTTATAGATTAAAGAAAAACATGAAATTAAGGTTTCGTGGTCAAGGTTTGAATCAAAACTCAAGAACGAATGGGTTTTGAGCTCTATAACTTTAACAAGTGTATATTCATGATCATATGAACATTATGAAAGTATTAAAAATAGAGATTGGGAAACCTTTAGAACCTGGTTTGAGCTTATAGAATGGAAAACGGGTCGAATGGGTCGTGTAGTGCTATTCGTACGCCTAGGTATAACCTTCTTGGGCTTCAAGCTTGAACTCTTGGCTTTCATTTTCTGCTCTTGGGACTCTTCGAACTTCGTCTTGTCAGACCTTAGACTCCATTGTTGAAAGATAGAAAGAAATGAAGGTGTGAGTTTGAAGTAGAAAGGGTACGCCTATTTATAGTGTAAAAACACATTGGAGCCCAAGTTTTACTAGCAAGGTGGCAAGTATTCTTGAAGACCAGGTGTTAGGAGTGGAGTAGGGAGCAAGTTTTGATGACTAAGGTGCTTAGAAATTAGCTTGGATGAGGTGGATGGGTTTTATCATGCTGCGGCTGATGTGGAGCAAAAGAGAGTGATGCGGAGCCTTGGTGACCAAGTTAGGAGCATAGAGGTGCTTGTGTGATGGTTGTTGCTGAATTAGGAGGGTCATGGAGGTGGGTGCTTGCTTGGTTGTATGATAAAAATGGGTAGAAATAAGCAAAAAGGTGTATGGGTTCAAAAGTGAAACGGGTTAGGGTTTCTAGCTCATTTTTTGTGTACATTGATTTCAATGAAAGATATAAAATATGATTGTAAAGTTGTATATTATGTTTTTACAACTGAAGTTTGATAATTGGTTTAAAGTTAGAACGGGTAATAAACAAAGAAACGGGTCACGGTTTAGAAACTAGCTCGGGTTAGGATTTCTTGGTTTGATTTCGTGAAATTTTATGAAATGAAATGGAAAATGAAGTGTAAATATAGTGCATAAGCTTGCTTATGAACTTGTACTTATAATTGGTTTATGTACGGAATTCTTTACAGGAAAACGTAGGGTAAAGCTGGCTAGATTTTGGATATCGTGCATATAAAGACTAATACATTAGTGCTTTAAAGGCTTGTGATGCCTTAATTTTTGGAGGGATTTCATATGTCAAATGAGATGTTATATTACTTGTACATGTGCTTTGATTACTTGTACATTCACTTTGAATGTGTACATTACACAAAATTAGGGTTTAGGCATAAACGTTAACGGTTTATGTTCATTTGATTATATTGTCGTGAAAACTTTATTAAATAGATAACGTACATGTCTGATGAGGATAATTAGAATTTATTGAATTGACAATATATCCTGAAACCACACCGATAGTAACCAATGGCGAGGTCGTTGCGAGGAGCACGTATACACTTTGAATCTGTAAACTCATGATACGTAATGAACATACTGAAACAGAAAATTTTATTCTCGTGACAACGTAGTAACTTAACATGTAATAGATATTACAATAGATGAAATACTAGAAAAGTTAACAGGCTATGTTATAGTCCCCCAACCTTACAGAAATCTCATCCCGAGATTTGATTGAGTGATAGAGTGATATTTGGAAACAGAGGTTCTTAGCTTCTACAGTTATCCTATTTGATGGCCTAGCATTGTTGCAATTTGTGACACATGACAGTGCACGGTCCTGTGTGATGTAGTGTACACTTCCTACAGAGGGGATGAGGTCCATTATATCCACGGTTTCCATAAGTCTTGAAGGTTTCCTGCCTTTTATTTTTCTGTTGGTGGTAATCATTGTTACGGTTGTTATTATTGCGTTTATCTTGGTAGTTGTTTTGAGTTGCGATTTGTTGGAGGTTATTGTTGTTATATCAATGGGGGTGGTTGTTGTGGGTTACGATTTTTGGGGTAGTTGTTGTTTGAGGTGGTGTGTTTCTTTGTATCATTAAACTTTCGCTATGTGATTATTTGTATTCTTGCACCGGATGTATGCTTTGTTACCTGATCCATAAGCCTTTGGCTGATAAAATGGCTTCCTCTAAGTTTGAGGTATAAGAGGCGGTCACATTTCCTTCAATTACTTTTAGGTAACCCTCCGATGAAGGTTTCCAGGAGTTTTCTCGGTGTTCGTAGCCAGGTTCGGTGGCATAAGACTTGCTAGTCCTGTGGAACCTACTAACGTAGTGCTTAAGATCATTTTCCTTGACATCATAGTGTAGAATTCAGCGTCCATACTTTCTGACTTCAGTTCGAGGACAATACATGTAATTGTTCAAGAGCCTTTCAACTCAGTCCAGGTGGTTTGATTTTACGTTGATCTACTCCTAATGGTTAGGCTATGCAGCCACCAGGACCAAAATCATCATCCAATAAGGGTACTAAGTACAAATTCACTTTAGTTTTTCTTCAGCACATCTACACGAGTAGAATACTGATTCGGTTGTTCAAACCAGCGGATAAGGCCTACTGCTCCTTCTATACCATTGAAGTAGAAAGGTTGACAGCTTATGAACTCTTTATAGTTTCCCGTTTTTGCTACAGGAGTTCCAGTAGGTCCAGTGTTCCTGGTGGTGGGGATTACTAGTACTTGCCATTGTTGTAGCTTGTGCTTCCAGTGCTGCGACAACACTGTCAACAACTAGTTTTCTGATGGCAGCTTGACTCATAGTTGGTGCTTCAGATGTTGACGTCCTTTTAGGAGGCATTCTATCAACATAAGACAACACGTAATAAGAATGATATCATAAGTCTTAAAATGCAATCTTTTTCCTTAAAATGCTAAAAGTTCAAAAATAAGCATTGTATTAATTGTGATATTGAAATTACAAATACTTATTTGATATGAATATTATTGTATGGGTTATATTTGAGGCAAGGTTCTAACAATAAATACATATTCACTTGATATTACATTGGCGGAATAGACGACAGAACAATTTTTTAAGACATTTCGAGAGATAGATACAAAATGAATGGAGTAAGTGTGATTCAAGTCTAGTGTTTTTTAATACAAAGGTATTGAGAAACTCAATGGTAAGAGAATTAAGTAAGTCCCAGATCATGATCGTAAGATAGACAGGACTTGACATACACAATCGGTATTATGATACAACTAGGTATACCGGGTCACCAGAGACTGATATTGGATCATTAACAACTGTTTGTCTATGTAATTTATAAAATTTGTACGAAACGTCATTATTTAAACCGCTAGCAGTCCAGTGTGTTGGATTCTAGGGAAAGACTGAAAAACGGACATAGGAGTCAAATACGTATTCTCCCCTTAGTGTCTTGGGATCTTGTTCAAAAGATTCTTAATGACAGAACTTGGGACATAATCATGGAGTAGTTGACGGCTAACGCGTGATGAAGAAAAACTGTCTTACTGGTTGTAAAGATGGAGATGCACTGGAAGTGGTGATTCAACAATAGTCTCAGGTGTCTTTTAGGTGGGTGAAATTTGTTCCTCGGGGAGGAAAAGGAATCTCTGGAATCAAACATCGGTTGAGGTACAATGGGTTGGTATAGCACTAATGAACCTTTGGGGTGGTGGAATGGCATCATATGCTTATATGACCTTCATAACGGATCATCGTGAAAAGGTGAGATAGATAGTGAGGTAGTAGAATAGATCTTTAGTAACTGATCTGAAGATACACTCCGGAGAGATGTTTACTCGGTGTGACTGGAAGTAATAGGCCCAGTGGAGTCGGATATAGTTTAGGAGTTATTTGTAGAGAGGAAACCAGCAATGGCATCCACATCGTAATCAGAAGGGGGGGGGGAAAGCATGGGATGGTGTGTAAGGCGCCGGTGGACATTGACTGTCACCCCCCCAACCTGCCTACGTTACATGATGATGACAAGGACACTTAATGAAACGATATTGTAACAGATCTATAAACTAATCGAAACACGTAGTGGCATCCTCAAAATTGCACGGCGAAATTCGTGGCAACAAGGGGGGTGTTGGGGGGGGACACACATTCTTACGCCATGATGGCAAAGCAAACTGTCTGTAACAACGTTAAGAATACACCCTTTGTTCTCTAGTAACCGAGACTCAATACCACTTTATAACACCCCATTTTTTGACATATAGCCGGAAGCTCATCTGGGGTATTACAAAAGGAATCACAGACACAATCATAGACAAAACGACTCAAAAGAGACCGTTTTTAAAAGATACGTTATCATTCAATTAAAATCAGAAGTTTTACAAAGCCAGGTCCCAAAAATCAGAAAATAATGTGAATGATAACAATTTTAGCCATCTTCAAGCCCATGCCACTCCAGCCATAAGTTGCTCACTTTACCTGAGATAAACATGCATAAAAAGGGTCAACCCAAAGGTTGAGTGAAATCATAGGTTTGAAAATGTAATAGTTGAATTCCACAAGATATCATTAAAGGAAACATTTGCAATGAAGGGACAATTAACATGGAGACAACCTATTATTGATCTAAGCACAAGACACAATAACGTAAACAAGGACATCACCGAGGGACATTGGTTTTAGGAACAAAATGACCCGATTGGAAAGGTAACTTGCCAAGGTTACCCATAAAGTTCAAATAAAGTCGCGTTTGGCTACCAATGAACGGTGATAACCAACGGAGTCGTTACCTCCCAAATAGATCTATTCACAATATTTTGTGTTTTTTTTGCGTTTACTTGTAAGCGGAATTAATGGTTCAGGATATGGAAATAATGGCACGGAACTACTTAGGCAATAATATACTCTGGATAGCAATACATATCTAGATACAATACATTTAGAAAACACTATTGTATTCATGGTTTAAGCGATGTATCCGAGTTCATAAAGTACTCAAAAGATTGAAATGTTGCGGTTATGAAGCTCATTAAGTCTTGGAAATTAATCACATTGGTTATAGAGTATATAACGAGTATGTAAAAGAGTTTGTAAACAAGCATGTATCCCCCTCGTGGGTTTATAAAACATGTAAATAAGTAAAGGCGAGGTTATGAACTTCACCTTAATAGGGAAATCTGATTGATGGCAAAAGTATATCAAATGAAATACGTCGGTATGGTAGTATGATGTTATCTACTCGAACGGGAAAGTTCAGTATATCAATTGGAGAAACAGCTTCGTTACAAGACTGGATAATATGTCGATTCTTAGTTTGATTGTCAATACTTTGTAAAGTTTAATCATATTTGATTTATTAATTTATGGATATAGTGTATCACTGTTCGGGCAATCATAATTCAGAGGCCACACAGTATTGTTTGAGGAGTCAGGGCACTTTAAATCGTAAACCCAGCAAACTCGTCAAAACGTATACCCAAATGAAACCCTCACATAAGCTCCCTAGAAACGTGATACAGTGATAATGTTTTTATAGTTCCGGGGGATATTTAAACATATATTTTTATAATTAATATAAAAATAAAATATTTTAATAGTTTGCAAAATTGGCAAAATATACCCTTGGATTATAAACTTTTACCTAGTTTTAGTCCTTTATGTATAAAGTATATACAATTTAAACCTTTAACTTTGAAACTTGGCAAAATAGATTCCTTATAGTTAAAAAAGACTTTGAATTAAATGACTTTTCAGCCCTTTTAGTTATAGGTTTTAGAAAGTTATGATATATACCCTTATGCATGAAAATTGTATCGTTTTTAGTCCAAAATCCATAATAATGATATTTTTCAATATGAAAAGCAATTTACAGGTTATAGATTATTAATATAAGCTAAAATAAGAAGTTTTTACTTAACGAAATTTTAAAATAACGATTCGTTAAGCTAGAAATCAAAATGGGTCGTTTTAGGGTTTAAAAATGAAAACGGCTAGTTTTTAATTCAAATCTTTTCAAGACTTATTAAAGTTGATTAATCATAATTGCGTATTGCAGCTTATTAGGAATAGATTCTAAACAATATTTTACAAGATTAGCTTATAGATTAAATAAAAACACAAAATTAGGGTTTCTGGTCAAGGTTTTGGATCAAAACTTAAGAACTAAAGGGTTTTTGAGCCTCATAACTTTCACAAGTGTAAATTCCATGATTCATATGAACATTATGAAAGTATTAAAACAGAGATGGAACCTTTAGAACCTGGGTTTGAGCTTATTGAATGGAAAAAGGGTAGAATGGGGTCGTTTGCTTTCGTACGCCTAGTATAACCTTCTCGGGGCTTCAAGGCTTGAACTCTTGGCTTCACTTCTGCTCTTGGGACTCTTAGAACTTCTCTTGATCAGACCTTAGACTCCATTGTTGAAAGATAGAAAGAAATGAAGGAGTGATTTAAGGTAGAAAGGCGTGTGCCTATTTAAAATGTAAAAACACATTGGAGCCCAAGGTTTTACAGCAAGTGGCAATTATCTCTTGAAGACCAGGTGTTAGAGTAATTATGGGAGCAAGTTTTGATGACTAAGGTGCTTAGAAATTAGCTAGGATGAGGTGGATAGGTTTTGTGGTGCCGCTGCTAATGTGGAGCAAAAGAGAGTGATGCGGAGCCTTGGTGACCAAGTCAGAAGCTTAGAGGTGCCATGTGTGCCTGCTTGTTGCTGAAAGTAGGAGGGTCAGGAGCTAGACTGAGCTTGCTAGGTTGTAATGATAAACACTGGGCATACACATCAAAAAGGTGTACGGGTCCAAAAGTGAAATGGGTATAGGTTTTCTAGCTCATTTTACGCTGTAACATTGATGTCCATAAAGATGAATATGGATTGTAACGTAGTACGATACGATGTTTACAGCTAAATTTGATAATTGGTTTAAGTTTAGAATGGGTAAAAACAAAGAAACGGGTCACGGTTTAGAAACTAGCTCGGGTTAGGGTTATCTTGTTTGATTTCAATGAAATTTTTATGAAATGTAAAATGAAAATGAAGTGTAAATATAGTGCCTTGCTTGCTTGTAGACTTGTCCTAATGGTTGTATGGAAATCTGTTAAGAAAACGACGGTAAAATGTTTAGTTTGAGGATATCGTGCATAAATGACTTATCATTATCTTTAAAGGCTTTGTACCTATTTGGAAGGAATTCATATGTCAAATAAGATGTTATAATTACTTGTACATGTTCAATTGATACTTATACATCACTTTGAATGTGTACATTACCCAAAATTAGGGTTTAGGCATAAACGTTAACGGTTTATGTTCATTTGATTATATTGTTGTGAAAACTTTATTAAATATATAACGTACATGTTATAGAGGATAATAATTATTGAATTGACATATTTGTAAAATGTAAACAAAGAATAGGAAAATAGGCATAATGATCCGTTGCGCAGTGCTTTTTTTACTTTTTGAAATGGTAAATATGATACGTAATGGAACAGAATGAAACGAAATTTTTATTACCGTGAAAAAATAGTACTTAACATAGTAAGTAGATATTACATTGATGAAATACTGAAAAATTAAGGGTTTATAGTCCCTCAATCTCACAGAAATCTCGTCCTCGAGATTTGATTGATGATACAGTGATATTTGGAAACAGAGTTCTTAGCTTCCACAGTTTTACTAGTTTTTGTTGGCAATTTTTGACACCGACAAGTGCACGGTCCTGTGTAATGTAGTGTATACTTCCTACAGAGGGGATGAGGTCCATTATATCCATGGTTTCCATAAGTCTTAAAGGTTTCCTGCCTTCTATTTTTCTGCTGGTGGTAAGCCATTGTTAACGATTTTATTGTTGCGGTTATCTGGTAGTTATATGTTGTTGCGAATGTGGAGTGGATATTGTTGTTTATGATCATGGGGTGGTTGTTTGGGGTTTCAATTATTGGGTAGATTGTTGTAGGTGGCGGTTATTCTTTCATCAATTAAACTTTTGTTTGATGATTATTGGTTTCTTGCACCGATATGCTTTGTTACCATGATTTATTTAGCCCTGGGCTATGTTTAATGGCTTCCTCTAAAGTTTGAGGTGAAGAGGCAGTAAAATTTCCTTCAATACTCTAGGTAACCCTCCCGATGAAGGCCTTTCCAGGAGTTTCTCGTGTTCGATACCATGTTCGGGTATAAGACTGCTAGTTCTTGGAATCTTCTAACGTATGGTTTAAGATCATTTCCTTTGACAGTCAGATTGTAGAATTCATCTTCCATCTTTCTGACTTCAATTTGAGGACAATACTTGTTTGTCAAGAGCCTTTTCAACTCAGTCCAAAGTGACTTGATTATCTAGACCGACTCCTATAGGTTGGGATTTATGCATTCCACCAGGACAAAGCATCATCAGTAAGGGTACCAGTAGCAAATGTTACTTTGTTTTATCTTCAACATTCTACTACAGAGAACACTTATATTCACTGGTTTTAAGCATGTATCACGGGTTATCAATTATTCAAAAGATTGAGAATGTGAGGTTATGAACTCATTAAGTCTTTGAAAAGTAATCACATTGTTATAAGCTAAACGACATGTACAAGAGTTCGTAAACAAGCATGTATCCCCTTGCGGGGTTTATAAAAATATGTACAATAAGTAAAAGCAGGTTATGAACATCACCTTAATAGGTGAAAATATGATTGATGGAAAAAGTATATCAAATGAAAAGTGTCGGTATGGTCTAAGAAGTTATCTAACTCGAACGGAATGTACAATAAATCAATTGGAAGAAAGCAGCTTCGTCACATAACTTGGAATAATATGTCGAGTCTTAGTTTGATTGTCACATCTTCCATACTGTATAATCATGTTTGAGATTAATAATTTAAGGATATAGTGATCACTGTTCGGCCATCATAATTCAGAGGTCATGTAGTAAACGTTTGAGGAGCCAGGACACTTTAAATCGTAAATCCAGCAAACTCGTCAAAACGTATACCCAAATGAAACCCCTCACATGAAGCTCCCTAGTAACGTGATACATGATAATGTTTTATAATATTTAAACATATATTTTTATAATTAATATAAAAATATAATATTTTAATAGTTTGCAAAAATTGGCAAAATATACCCGTGGTTACTAAACTTTTAGCGATTTAGTCCTTTATTAAAAAGTATATACAATATAAACCTTTAGTTTGAAACTTGGAAAAATAGGTTCCTTATAGTTATAACTTTAAATAATTGACATTTTAACCTCATTTACTTTTATAAGTTTCAGCGAAAGTTAACGATATATACCCCTATGCATGAAAAACGTATCGTTTTTTGTCTAAAATCCATAATAATGATATTTTTCAATATGAAAAGCAATTTTCAGGCTATAGCTTATTAATATAAGCTAGAATAAGAAGTTTTTACGTAACGAAAGTTTAAAATAACGATTCGTTAAGCTAGAAATCAAAACGGGTCGTTTTAGAGTTTAAAAATAAAAATGCGTAGGTTTTAAATTCAAATCTTTTCAAGACTTAATAAAGTGATTATAATATTGCTAGTTAAGCTTATTAGGATAGATTATAATAATATTTTACAAGATTAGCTTATAGATTAAAGATAAACATGAAATTAGGGTTTCGTGGTTACAGTTTGGATCAAAACTCAAGAACGAATGGGTTTTGAGCTCTATAACCCTAACAAGTGTATATTCATGATCATATGAACATTATGAAAGTATTAAAACAGATATGGAACCTTTAGAACTTAGGTTTGAGCTTATTGAATGGAAAACAGGTCGAAATGGGTCGTTTGCTTTCGTACGCCTAGTATAACCTTCTCGAGGCTTCAAGGCTTGAACTCTTGGCTTCACTTCTGCTCTTGGGACTCTTAGAACTTCTCTTGATTAGACCTTGGACTCCATTGTTGAAAGATAGAAAGAAATGAAGGTGTGAGTTTGAAGTAGAAAGCGTGCGCCTATTTATAGTGTAAAAACACCTTGGAGCCTAAGTTTTACTAGCAAGGTGGCAAGTATTCTTGAAGACCAGGTGTTAGGAGTGGAGTAGGGAGCAAGTTTTGATAAATAAGGTGCTTAGAAATTAGCGGAAGATGAGTGGATTGGGTTTGTGGTGCCGCGGATAATGTAGAGTAAAAGAGAGTGATGTCGAGCCTTGTTGCCTAAGTTTTATGGACTTTGAGGTGCTTGTGTGCTGCTTGTTGCTGAAGTAGGAGGGTCATGGAGGTGGGTGCTTGCTTGGTTGTATGATAAAAATAGGTAGAAACAAGCAAAAAGGTGTACGAGTTCAAAAGTGAAACGGGTTAGGTTTTCGCTCATCTTTCGTGTACATTGGATGTCATAAAGATGGAATATGGATTGTAAAGTTGTATATTAGTGTTTACAACTGAATTTGATAATTGGTTTAAGTTTAGAACGGGTAAAACAAATACACGGTCACGGTTTAGAAACTAGCTGGGGTTTAGGGTTCTGGTTTGAATTTCGTGAAATTTAAAGAAATGAAAAGGAAAATGAAGTTGTAAATATATGCATTTGCTTGCATGTAACTTATACTTAATGGGTTGTACAAAATTCTTTTAGTGGGAAAAACGAAGGTAAAATGCTAATTTTGATATCGCGGCATTAAAGCCTTGTACATTATGCTTTAAGGCTTGTCCTTATTTTAGAGGGAATTCATATGTCAAATGAGATGTTATATTACTTGTACATGTGCTTTGATTACTTGTACATTCACTTTGAATGTGTACATTACACAAAATTAGGGATTAGGCATAAACGTTAATGGTTTATGTTCATTTGATTATATTGTTGTGAAAACTTTATTAATAGATAACGTATATGTTATAGAGGATAATAGATTATTGAATTGACATATTATAATGTAAACATAGATAGAAATAGGCATAGGTCGTTGCGAGAGCTCGTTTACTTTTGAAATGTAAACTATGATACGTAATGGAACAAAATGAAATGAAAATTTTATTACCGTAAAAAAGTAGTACTTAACATAGTAAGTAGATATTACATTGATGAAATACTGGAAAATTACGGGTTGTTATATTGGGTTCCCGTTCCACCACCTTAGGAAGAGGAGAAAGAGGAGGTGGAATCAGAGGTCTATCATATGAAATACCACTTCGGGTGGGTATTGCTTTCAAATCACCCCTCGGGTTAGCTACTCAACAAGTTCTTAATGTGCTTAATGAGAGTGATAGTGATGTGGATGAAGAGATCACATTGGATGATCGTGGAGGCAATCTCAAGAACGTTTAATTATGTTTTGTTATTGTTTTTATTGTTTATGCACTTTTAAGTGGTTTTTCCCTATAGGTGCTATTGGTTATTTGTAATAGGTAAGTAATCATATGGCATGTCATATGATGTAGTGGCTGTTCAAGTTATGGCTTGAGGTTAATGTAGCACTGCAGCTACATTCCATTGTACTTATCGGTCTTTTTGGGAATATATTTTACCGGGGTGAGTCCCTTTTACCCAAAAAAAGTTATTTCCTCGATTCTGGTTAAACCCTTGATTTTGCACATTTGGTTGAGCAAAACCGGGTGGTCAAAACTGATTAGCTATACTCTGGGGTTGATAATCGGTATTTCCCTGATTGTAGTTCACTGTGGCTGCTGAAACGTATCCTTGAATATTGTCTTGATAGCCCGAAAAAGTGTTGCCATCGGTGACAGGACACTGTCGGTAAGAATGAGCACCGCCACAAGTAACACAAGATTCCTCAACAGCTTTTACGGAAGCTGAAGCTAGGGTTACTTGATGTTGTTTAAACATCGCGGTCATGGCACTAGTCACGGCATTGGCTACGGCACTGGCTATCTCTGAAGAATCAACATTACTTGCTTTCACTTGAGAAACAATCGGTTTGTTTCTTGAATTACGAACTTTTGATTTGTTTTCAATAATTTTTAACACATCTTGTGCACTTCTTTCCAAAAGATTGCCACCGGCGGCAGAATTCAAATAATCTTGATCGGATGGGTTTAAACCATTGTAGAAGGTATCGAGTTGATGCAATTCGATAAAACCGTGATGTGGGCATGCTCGAAGGAGATCCTTGAAACGGTCCCATGCCTCACTAAACGTTTCTTCAAACTTTTATTGAAAATTTGAGATTTCATTCCGGAGATTTGTTGTTTTTGAGGGAGGAAAGAAATGGTTAATAAACTTGGACACAAGATCGTCCTAAGTGAGAATAGAACGAGAAGGTTCTTTGTCGAGCCAAATCCGGGCTGGACCATCGATAGAAAATGGAAAAAGCATAAGCTTAATCGATGTCTCGGGCACATCTTTGTACTTCAATGTAGAAGTAATCTTGTTAAAATATCGAATATGAGCATGAGGAATCTTCTTTCTCAAAACCGAAGAATTATTTTGAAGTTACAAGATTAATTAGACTATGCTTGAGCTCGAAATGCTCAGCGGGAATGGGTGGTACTACGATTGCCTCCGCATAACCCTCGGTGGGTGCACGGAGTAATTCCGCCATAGTACGTTGATCGGCCATCGTAACTACGGGAGTCTCTTCAAGAGCGAACGGTTTGACTCTTTATTTTGAACGTCTACGATTACGACGTTTCGGATTTGTAGAAGTAGGATTCGTAGAGGGTTCACCAACGAATTTTGAAGAAGAGCGAGTTTGCATACACTAAAAACAAAATTAAGAGAAATAAAAAGAAAAATATTTTTGTAACCGATAATCGAACAAGTGTAAGGAAGCTCGTTAGAAAACTCACAAAGAAGAGAAGGAGTGGGTAAGCGCGAATCGTTTTAAAAACGTTCTCCTTTTGGGTCGAAGTTCGTAGGATCAACCCTCCTTAAACCTCTCTTAAAGTTTGTAATCTAAACGTGAGCCGATTTCACAAGTGATACAATGGTTGTTTTTGTTGTTTTTCAATTTTTTTTGGTTTTTGAAATACTTTAGGAAAAGTATTTTTGATTTTTCTAATAAATCTATGAAAATAAATCGAGAAAAATAAAATATTTTTGTATTTTTTAAAGTTTTATATAAAAGAAAATAAAATGATAACTTCACGAGGAAGGGTCTTCAAAACACTAATCTTCAAGCTTCAACACGATATTCGATACACACTTCCTCGGCAGCGGTGCCAAAAATTGATTCGTCTCCAAATACGTATATAAGGATATTATCAATAATATTATAAGTATTCCGTAAGGATTCTAGAAGATTACTTTTAACCAAAGTAAAATTCAAAGCCTCCCGGGTTGTTTCCTCGACGAAGCGTGAATTGAGAATCGGTTAAGTTTGTGATCGCGTGATTTGAATGGTTTAAGAGATTTTTATTTTGATTTCTAATTCTACTAATGAAAACGCATAAAACATGTAAAGACAAGTAAACAATAAAAGCATTTAAAGCATTTAAGAAATTAAACACGAAAACGTTAACGGGAATTTAAAAACGCGACTAAATATAACGAACTACGACAAATTAAAACCCTAAGAATGTAAATTTAAACTTTTTAGATCCTAAATGACAAAAAATAATTTTCAGAAAAAGAATTATATTTTTTTGATCTTTTATTTATTTATTATGAATTAAAACCTAATTTAATCTAGAAAATTAATTAAATACTAAAACTATTTCTAAATAATTAGAAAAATTATGAAAAGTACTTAAGCGACTTGTTTAGAATCTATTAAAAATGTAAACTAGAAAAGCGGCTTAAAGGATAAGCAGAAAATAAGCAATTAAGCACGTATAAGCTAAACTAGAAAAAGACTATAAGAAATTAACGAAATGAATGCATAATGGAAAAGACCCAAGGGCGAGTTGGTTAAGTGTGTGTGGTGTTGAGGCGTATGTGTGCTAAGGGGGGAGGGGACTCATGTTCGAACACTGTGGCCACCCTTTTTGACATAACATTTTTTTCTTTTTGAAACTTTTAAAGAACAGCTAGAATAAGCAAACTTTATAAAAGAGACTTTTTCTAAAACTTTAAAATAAGCTAGATTAAACTAGCTTTAAGGAGACAGATTAGCTAACTAACTTAAGACTTTTTAAACTAAACTTTTTGCAAATTTTTAGACTAAATAAGCAACTTAAAATCAAATAAGCTGAAAACTAATGTCTACTAAGTTCTAATAAGAAAATGTAACAAGAATTTAGCTGACAAAATGAGCTTAAAAGCTTTTAGAAGCTGAAAACTTATTAGACTCAAACTAGCAGTTTTCAAAGGAAAAAGGTTCACATTGAGTTAAATTTTAAGACTTAATAACCAATTGAAATAAGATGTAAACTGAAATCAGATGAAGTTTAGCTTCCAAACAACACATCAAATCAAGTTTTAAGAAAATTGGCTAAGAAATAAGCTAGAAAAAGAAGATTAAAAAACTTGACAGACTAAAACTTATTTTTGGTTTTTTGCATTTTTGAAGAAAAAAATATGAGAATTGGGAGACCTAGATTTTAAAGCTCGCTACTGGAGACTAAATGTGAAAATAAGCTAAAGCAGATTAAGCTCAATGTTCCAAGAGCTTATAATTCAATTGACTTTTAAATACATGCTTAAATACTCATCTAGATTTGCTTTGGATAATGAAACTTCTTCAACTTGAAAGAGGTGGACACTTTAAATACTCCACCTGATCACCCCCCCCGCCCCCCCCCCCCCCCACCTTATCCCCCGCTCCACGCCCCACATTTCCCAAAGGACAATTGCTCATGTAAACAGAACTTATACTACTTCAATTTAGACTGAAACAAGTATGAAAATGATACTAACAAGCACCTAATCAATTTCTTAACAAATAAGCTAAGTTATCAAACTATGTGACTACAGATTCAGACCATGAATCATAAAAACCTAAAACTTGATACTTAAACTTTAAAAATCAATTTAAACTGACTCTAAGACTCAGATTAAGCTTGACAAAAACCTTTTCAAGTGACAAAATAGACTAAGCAGTAGTTAGTACTGCTAGTGCCAAACACCCCTTTAACTTTTAGATTTGCATTTTTAAACTTCAAAAGGTTGAATTAAGCTCAGATTTGTAAAAAAATATAGAATATGAAGCAAATGAAGTGTAATTAAGCATAAACTAAGGACAGATAAGGGCTTATTAATAAGCTAAACACAAGAGCTATATTAACTAGTAATAAGGACAGATTAATAGAAAATGCAAATGTAGACTATTTTAAGTTAACTACTGAACAAAGTAAGCTAAAATAGAACTGAATAAGAAAAACTAAGCATTAATAAGCAATCTATAAGCACAGGACAAGCAGTAATAAGCAAATGCAAAAATTAAGCAATAAAGAAGAGAAAATGATATTGAAGTGTACCTTGATCCCAGCTAAACAGGGATCAATAAGCTCTCAAGGAGCTTAGATCTTACAAGCTCCAGCTTATCAAAGATAAGCTGGTGAGGTCTATAAGCCCTTCCACAATTGGCTTATCATCCATTAAGCTGAGGTATATTTAGGGGAGAGATTTGAGTGAAATAACAACTCAGTTAAGCTTTAAGAGCTTAACTGATGTACTAGCTAGCTTATTAGTTACTAAGGGCTTATTAGAGCTTATTAGAGTATAAATGAGCTTATTCAAACCATAATTGCATTAAAGAAAACTTGAATTAAAACATGAATTAAATGTAAACAGAATTTTATTGAAATAAAAAGTGAGTTACAAGCTTAAGGAAAGGAAAATACATTAATTTAAAATAATAAGCTAAACAATAAGCTAAATTACTAACTTAAGCTAATTCTTATGCTAGATATCTTGTGTGAGTGAGAGCCCTCCTATTTATAGCCATGAGCAGAAGGATCTAGAGCTTGAGACGCTCCTCCATCTTCTAATATCGTCCCTTCAATCCAAACCGCCATAAATCCAATGATCTTGACCATTGATTGCCCTCCAAGTCAAATCCACCAATAGTATAGCTCTGGATCGCCAGCGTGTCATTGAGGTGTCAGGGTTGTCAGCTTCTAGAAGCAATGGAGAACGAGTGTGGATTGGGTGAATGAGGGTTTTACCCTGTATAAATTTTACACATGACAAAGGCGGGTAAATTGGGGGAGATGTACAGTAAAAAGGATAAGGCGGGTTTGGGGTTTTTTTTCTATATTTGTTTGACCGTGTTTTTGACTATGGGTTATGTTTTGGGCTTTTATAATTCTTGGGATAGAATAGGAAGTGGATTGGATTAGAATTTGGATATAAATGAGTTTGGGCTTAGGTATTAAGGTTAATATAGATACAAAGTTAATGGGCTAACCCGGCCCATTAAAATGGGTACGGGCTGGCCCATTAAGGATGTATACGCCTTCGGCTTCGGTTTTCTACGCTCTTTTCATTCCCGTGCTTGGTTTTGTCTGTATTTGCTTTTATTTTTGTCCTTTTCTTGATATCCGATACATGCAAGACATAATACACAAAACAAACGAATACAATGTATTTTTATGACATTTTCGTTCATTATTGGTCTTTTTAGCTCGTTTTATTAGGCAAAGGGTATGTGTATTTACACACATACCATTGTCACACCCCGTTAATGCGGAAACACGGAGTATGACAGCGCAAGGCACTAGCATATATTTAGAACAATACCATGATAAGTTTAAGATAAAAGTTCAAACATTACAACATTGTTTTGAGCCGACATTAGCAATTAAAATGTAAGTCTTTGGCCAGCATTGGCAAATAAAACATAAGTTTAAATAACTGAAAGCATGGTATTTAAAGTTGATGATAACAAAGATGAAAAAAAGAATGACTTCATATGTAAGTACCTTCAAATAAAATATATTGACGATCACCTGAAATGCATAAGAAAACCGGTCAACTATGAAAATAGTTGGTGAGTACACAGGTTTATAAATAAAGTGCTTGTTAGCCTTAGAAATACCAAAGTCAAACATATAATGTAACGGTCATTACTATTACTGTTGGTCTTTACGTGATAGGAACTTTGTATGTATTGTAATAGGCAAGTCGGGTGCACGGGCTTGGACTTTAAGCTAATATTGTCCACGTTTAGGGCCTAAAGCCCAAACCAAAAGCCAAGCCGACCCATAAAGAAACCTTAGGTGTCCCATCTTTGGTGAGCCTATATAGACCACTTCTTCTCATGTGGATAAGGGTGTTAGTTGGTTATTTTTCATTTGGTAAGAAAGGAAAACCTTCCCTCCACTCTCTTTCTTCTCTCTACTTTCTATCTCTACTCTCTCTGTCTAGTTGCTTCCATATTTGTGTATTAATATGTTTGTGTAATGGATTAGTAT
This sequence comes from Tanacetum coccineum, assembly GCA_026074375.1. Lineage (NCBI taxonomy): Eukaryota > Viridiplantae > Streptophyta > Magnoliopsida > Asterales > Asteraceae > Tanacetum > Tanacetum coccineum. The sequence goes on along the minus strand of BQNB010011824.1, from coordinate 41,683 downwards.
GTGTCGTACATGTGGTATCAATCGCCTGAGGTAGAGATTGTGTTGTGTTTGTGCTTATTCTAGCTTATTTAGTGGCTTATATTGCCTAAAAATCGTTTTTCATCTCATTTCGTCTTATAAATGTGATAACTTATGATTTAAAAGGTGAAAATAATGTCAAGTTTAGATTTTTATTCATTAAAAACATTTTTAGACATAAATTGATTAAAAAATTTTTAACTTTCTTTGTCAAAAATCATTTTGTGTCTCGTTTTTGTGTGATTGAAAGTTAAGCAATTTAGCATCAACGATCTAGGTCCCTTATACTATTATCTGGGCATTGAATTTCTAAGGAATGTTAAAGGACTTTCCATGAGACAAAGGAAATATTCTATTGACTTGGTTACCCATGCTAGACTTCTAGACACCAAACCATTAGCAACACTATTAGATATAACCATCAAGCTGATAGTGGACACTAGAGATCCTAATCCTGATCCCTCCTACTTCAGGACACTGGTTAGAAAAATACTCTACCTTACCATTACTAAACCTGACTTATCCTTTGCAGCCCAAGCTCTTAGTCAGTATCTGCAACAACCAACAAATCTTCACGTAAATGCATTGATCAAAGTCTTCAGATATGTAAAGATGTCAACTACTCAATGCTTGTTCTCCCTTCCAAAGAACATTCTTCGTCTCACCACTTATTATGATAGTGATTAGGCAAGCTATCCCTTTTCCAGAAGATCAGTCACTAGCGTTGGAGTCTTTCTTGGTTCTAGCCTTATGACCTGACAATCAAAGAAACAAACTATGGTTTCTAGATCTTCCATATAGGAAGAATACTGGGCTCTTCTAGACAGCACTTGTGAAGTCACATGGCTACAATGCTTACTCAAAGAACTTCAAGCCAATGTTCCCACACCAATCCTAATGATGTGTGATAATGCCTCATCTATTGCTATAATCCTGTTAATCATGCAAGGACAAAGCACATTGAAATTGATTATATCAAATCTGGATAATTCGTTCCTACTTTCATCTCCTCCAAGAATAAAATAGCAAACATACTCTCTAAAGGTCTAAGTAGAGCTCTATATTATAACTGTCTGTCTAAGTTAGGCATTTGTAATCCTTACTCATTACCAACTTATTAGGGGGGGAGGTGATGACATACATGATACTAAAGCCAAACACTCAGTCCATAATGTATAGAGGATTCAGCCTAAAGGTTTACACAAGATGAGAGTTAATGAACAATAGTATGGTTCGGTATGATTCAATGTAAGAATAGTAGTAGTCATGTAGGTCAAGTTAGCTAGTTAGCTTTAGTTTCTACTTAGGTTAGTCATATTGTAATCTTAGTAGTATTTATACCACAAAGTGGTTCACATAATGTAACAACTTTACAATTCATACTTCAATTCCAATTTCACATTTACTAGATTCTCTCTATTTTTACTTTCTTAACAATTTCACACCAAAGCATCATACCATTTTGCAAACATCATTAGGTAAAGCCATTTCCAAAAATTAAATTAAAGACAACCCGCACCAAGCCATACACACACCTGCAAATCCAAACAATAAAAAAATAAAGCCTAAAACCATAGAATAACAAATATGATAGGAATAAAGCCTCTACATGGATTCTTGAAAACACCAAAACCCTAAACGATCATCGCAACCTGCAGCAAGGCATATAAAATAACAACCTATAATCACATGTTAAATTCATCACAAAACTTAAACAAACACAAACATAAACACAGAAAACAGAAACCAACATACCATGCAATAACAAATCTGATAACAATAAAACACCAGAATAGATTTTTCAAACACCAAAACAACACTCCTCCAGATCCACAGCAGCTAAAGCAAAGAATCAATGCATGTGTGTGTTTAATGTCACACCCTGTTAGTGGCGGAAACACGGGATGCAAAGATACCGCTCATCGCACAAGATACAAGATCATACACTTTACAATTTACAAGAAATGAAACTTGGGTTACATAAATTTTACAAGTTAAGATTTGACAAAATTAAATAATCAAAACCCATCTCGACCCAGTCCCCTTGGGTTACGTCTTTGCTGTTCCAACACCATTCATATACCTTCAATTAACACACCTGAAAAAGATACTCGAAAACGTCAACAATAATGTTGGTGAGCTCGTAGGTTTGACCTTAAACCCAAAAGTTATGCCAATATTTCAAAAGAGTGGACAATATTGTAATATGACAGTGAATATATATGCAAACAACCTATGACATAGCATCCCCGCTAGTCATGTAACACAACCTAGAAATCTTGCTAGTCAATTACCATATGTCACTTGCGCACCTAAAGGGCCTACCAGCTGGAGAACTAAATTAGGGCAGGACCTCACACATACCAGGGTAGGCGTACCCATCCGCTCTAATAACTACACAAATACTAGGTAGGCGTACCATCCGATTCGAACAATCATTCAAATACTGGGATATGCGTACCCCTCCGATCCAAACAATCATGTAACATATAATATTCACATAGCAGTCATAAGAACATATCTTATCCCAAAAACAAAACCACATTTCGCACAGTTCAATTTAAAACACTTCAAAAGACATTTGAGTATCATTTTCCCCCAATAGAAAAACAATAGAAAAATGGGTCTACGAGAACTCACCTCAAATAACAAAATGCAAACAGCACAAATCTCAATCTCAGAGCATAAATAATCTTAACGCAAGCGCACCGCAGTATCCGGCCACGACCTAGTCAATTACGACACCTTATTAATATTTGTACAAAGTTTTCTTATTGTACAAGTGTTCATCTTTACACACACCAAGATTCTCAATACTGTTACAAAAACCCCTTTTTCTTATCACCAAACCTTTACTTTTTTTTTATCTCAAAACCGTTATCTTATAACAAACCCGTTATCTTTTACTAAAACCGTTATCTCATAACGAAACCGTTATCTCATAACTAAACCGTTATCTTTACCAAAACTGTTTTCTCATATTATGGTTATGTGGTAATTACGCAAAATGACTCAACACTTGAGCGAAGTGTGACATGAATACAATTCACTCAAGACACCTTCAATCGTTAAAACGAAACAGTCGACCAAATAGTCTGCGAAAATCTGAGGAAAAAGAAATGAGCAAGAACTCAAGAGCCGAAAATAAATAAATCAACATTTCTGTAATCGATACGATATAGATATATATTTATTTATTTATTTTTAAATAAATATAAGTATTTAATAAAATAATAATATTTTATTATTATTTTTGTCTTATTATCGGGCTAACGGGGTAATTATAAATTCTTGCCAGTTTGTTACGTTCACGCTAAATCGACTGATCTTAAAACTTGATATTCATTAAAAGTCACCTTTGTCCTTTAGTGGGTTCGACACAAGTATTTATTCCAAAATATTTTCTAAGTGTAACATTTTCACAAAAATTTTGACATGACTCGTTCGTTTGCACAACATTTCCAAGGTTTTCAAGCCTTATTATTTTCCAAAATTTTCCCATTATTTCGACAAAATAACAAAAGTCCATATTTTTAACGCGCTATGCCAATCGTGACTATTTTCAACCAACAAATTCATTTTCTACTTTCGTAATTATTTGTAAGTTCATTTATCCGACTTTAGAAATCCAAATCATCAATTTCTCTCCTCTTGGGCCCGAAAGCCCAATGTAAGTTCAATTACATTTGGCAAGTCTAACAAAATCCCTCTTAGTCCAAACCAAATCCATTAGTCCATTTATAAGACCACTAATCCATTTACTTGTGATTGGGCCTTATGGCCCATTAAGGTCTTAAGCATTTAGCCCGATAGCAAAACTTAGTCCACACCTTTTTACATAAGTCCAAAAAATAAACCAAAACCCAATGGGCCTTAAGCCCATTAAGCCGAACCAATATAAGCCGAATTCACACATAGCCGTGGCCCATTAAGCCATGCCTCAAACAAGCCGAAACAAAATGAGCTATAAGCTCGCATAGTACCAAAACCAAATAAGCCCAAAGTCCATTAAGCCATAATCAAAATAAGCCAAAAATCCAACAAGCTACAAGCTTAAAATAAACTGAAACCATAAGCTTATCAAAATAAGTCGATATCAATACAAGCTATAAGCTTTATTTATGTATAAGCCGCGACCATAAGCTCGAAATAAGCCATAACCGAATAAGCCACAACGGATAAACCATAATCTAAAAATATAAGCCGAGACAAGTGGGCCAAAACAAACCAAACGGACCCTTTGGTTGGGCCGTGTCCATGACCGAAGTCCACAACCACCACGTGGGTTGGGCCGAGCCCACACCGAAGCCCAACGAAAACAAATAAGCTATACCCTAGCTTTTTAATAAGAAACACTCGATAATAAGCTCATAATAAGCATTTTAACAAAAGAAAAATTGCCACAACAACCAAAATATTCAAACTTTAAATCCTTGTTCCCTTTTCTTGCAAACCGACGCACGCAACACCCCTTTTTTTACATTTTCGCTTTCAAGTTTCGACCTTTTTGAAGATCAACTTGTACAACTAGTTTTTAGACATCACAACAAGCAAAGAAGTACAACTTAAATCAAAGTTTTTGAAAAATTTACTTGTTTGACGAGTTTGGTTCGGTTGTGACGCGCGAAGGAAAGATCCAAAATCTTGTTTCTATAACCTGAGACTACTAGCTATCAACCCAATAATGTTTTTTAACCCTGTGTCTTTGATAAATCTTCAAAATCTTTGTTTCTTGTTCTTGTGTGGCTCGTCCGAAAACAAAAGGGAAAAGGGAGAGTGTTTTTGTGTTTTTGAATTTTATGAAATGAGAAGAATGGATAAGGGATTGAAGTGGTATGGAATTTATGTACCATGCATGAGACACAAAAGCTAATTTCAAGCCTTGTTGTCTCCCCTCCCTTTCACACGTCTAAATGGGATCCAAGGAGGGTTCGGGTTCCTCTTTTCATGACGGGATTACTTAAAGCTCCATTTTCATCTATTTAAAACGTCAACCGAACTTAGTTAGTATTTTCATTGCGTTTAAAATCACTTTTCCATAAATCTAGGTTATTTACACGACACCTATCACATTAAATTGCTACAAAAATTCATTTTGAGCCGTTGCCGACCGACTCAAGGCCGAAAATACGAATTTTTGACAAAACTCAACCGAACCTTGCTCATCCATTCTAAAAACACTTCAAACCAAAAAATGGGGTTTGACAACTTATGTTTGACCAAAATTCCACTTTTATGGCCGTTACAGTCTTTTACCGAATTTCACGAAAATAACCGTTTTCTGATAACTTTCAAATCACACACCCACGATTTACGTTTTAAACCAACGTTTTCTAAAACCATGAATTTATTTAAATAAATAAGCTCATTTACACCCTTCCAAAACACCTAAACTTATTCCTAATTAAATTGTCATGCCGGTACGCGCTGCGTGACAATTTTCGCGGATCACGAGAAAGCTTCCCGGAATTACTTAAAATACCAACCAGAATGCTCCGAAATGGAAAGACGAATCAAAAGTGATTCTCTCCCGAATTTCCAGACTCCTCAAAACTCTCGGTTATACCATAACCATTTTACGCAAAAATAATCAACAGAAGTCAACTTTTCAGCTTTCATCAGGAAAACTAACAAGATCGAAAGACTTTAAAATACGAAATTATAATATTTTATAATACTTAACCCTGGGTAAATTACCAGTTATCACAGTCTCACCCCTTTAAAGGAATTTCTCCTCGAAATTCAACTCAAATTATCAACTCACAACATTGACAGGAAATTCCATTCCTCGAAGAATCACATCAAATCACTAGGGTTTAGTATTTTCAAGCAAGATTTCTTACGATTCCTGTAAAGACTAAGTTTTTCCACAGTCCAAATCCTACACTTTCTCATGGTCAATCTATATCCGTTCACAAAATTACGATAGTCTCTCCTACTATCCCTTAGTTTCATAATTTCTTCAAACTTAGGTCACACTGTCTTAGTCGGGTGTCAAAATACGATCCAGTCCTCGACGTGACGACTATTCTATCAAAATTGACATTGCCAAACTTTTCAGTTATTCAACCAATGGGACTAACCCTATAGGGTATATGTCCTACATAATACGACTCACACTCTACTTTCTCAAGAACGCCTATGGTTCTTTTACCAACACTCACTCACTCAAAATCCCCAAGTAAACCTTACTTTGTCAAACACTCTCGGCTCTACCTTTCTAGGAAGACCGTTTTATTGTCTAAACCTCATCATTATTTGCCTTAAACGTTTCCCAAATCAATCCTACTCAACGAGTTCATTAAATCTCACTTCACTTAGATAGGTAAAGATACCTCTTCAAAAGCTGACATAATAAAAAGTATCATCAGGTTTCTAATTTGATCACTACAACTCTTTCCAATATTCCCCATAACCATTCACATTCTCTTACCTTCCTATTAGCTCTTCTAACAAAACAGTAAAATTGATCAGCTCGAATACATTTCAAGCTTACAGAATATACCAACTACATCGTACGCCAATCCTAATAAGGAAATGGGTATCCGCCCTATCACGAGCGACCAATTGTAATGAAACCACACACGGGAAACTATGCTCTCAAGCTAACATAAAATAACATAAAACACTGCCATCCATAAATATTGAACAAAATTTCCTTCACTATCATAAAAACGATTTCAATACAAATCACCTAACGACTAATAAGGATTTGTCATAACTATCAATACAAAAAGAAACTTTTCTAATCATAATACTGATACTAACCGACACTACCCGGTTTAGTGATATACACAAACTACTAATCCAAACCTCATATATCCTACACATCTCCTCTAGGCTCCTGCCCTCTCCTCATACTATCAATAATCTCAGCCAAATCTAATTGCGCACGTCTCTCCTCTGCGAGCTGTAATCACAACTCCTAGTTCTCCCTCTGCATATCACTAATGGCATGCCATAAAGAAACTCTCTATGCATCCGTCTGACCTGCCTATGACTCCAAGGCTAATACTCGTCTCCAAATCGCTCCAAAAGTCGCTGCAACCCTCTCCTGCTCATGCTCTAGACTCCTAAATCGATATCTCTGGGAAAAGATCTCATCCCTGACTGCCCCTGACCTAGTAAATAACTCTCCTATGTCCCTATCATACCTCTTAAACAAAGCAGGCGATAGCTCCTCCAATCGTACCGTATGATCACAAATCAATCCCTCCTGCATCTTAACTCGAGCCCCTAACTCGGTCAAAAATCCCTCAGTCTTATCCGTAGCGGGTGAAGCTACAGGCAATGGAATGGTCAGTGGTACCATAGGTGATAAAATAGGTGAAGGAACAATAGAATGTGCTAGAGAATTAGGAAGTGAACCAGATGACCACTCGGGTGATGGCGGTGTCTAGGCAGGTGGTGCTGGTGGTGGGTAAGCATGAACATCAATTAAGCTATACCATCCTCCTGGTCTATCCATGTAGTAAGTGTGGGCTGCCTAAGTGCCGACACTCTCTCTGGTCTCTTAGACTCTGGTACAAATTTAGAACTCTGACCTACCTCGAATACACTATGCATTCGGCCCTCTCCCAATGCTATCTCCCAGCGTCTCAATGCCCCATATCCCAATCCTAGAGGCTCACCCATGGCTGTCTCCACAACCAGCTCTACCCGCGAAAGGCGCGATCATTAGCTGTCCACACAACCGGAAACTGCCCGCTGTGACCCTCAGGTCAGCCTCCTCCTCCTCCCCTAACCAAGTCCATCATCTCTACCACTATGACCCTCGTATATAAAACCATGACTCTCATTATCTAAACCATGACTCTCATCATCTAAACCACGACTCTCAACTCCCATATCGGGGCCCTCATCCCCCGTAGCAGGATCCTCATCCCCCGTAACACTGTCAGAATCCAAACTTTCCTCTATCTCCTCATCATCCTCCTATACTAACTCAGACTTACCCCGATAACGCTTTCGTGAAGGAAGGTCTGGCGGTGACAAAGATCGTGAACTCTCGTAATAGGACCTAAACCTCTTACGGAACGCGGACTCAGACATAGCTGCCACCTATGCCATACTGGCGGGAGGCCTGTGGTGACATGCAAGGTTAGAATACGCATAACCATACGTGCGGTCCTACGGAGAATGGGAACCAAAGTGGGTGGAGTACTCTCAGGTAGTGATGTGGGTGGTGCTACAGTGAAGGGTGACTCAGGTGTCTCAGTCTCAATAGGGTCCTCGAAAGGCTCAGACTCAGTGTCCGTCCCATACAAATAAGCCTGCCTAATAGCCTCATAGGGATCCTCAGGAAGTGGTACGGGCACTCGGGAGCTCTAAGCTCTGTCAGCCTGGGTGGAACTCTCTGGGTCAACAAACACTGGGGTAGACATCCTGTGATAACACGATAAAAGGGTATAAGTATAAAAATTTTTATCCACAATTATTCAACGTCATTATGCTTAATTTTACAAAATCATATAATAGCGTTTGAAATTAGCGTTAGTAACCGTTATTATATTTATATATTATATATATTTATCTATATATATATATATATATAATATATATATATATATATATAATATATATATATATATATATATTATATATATATCGAAGTGCAAAAATCATCCCTGTGGTTTGTCAAAAAACTGTCTCACGTCCCTTATTAAATAATTGTCCAAAACACATCCCTCCGTCAATGTTTTGAGGCACGCTACATCCCTTGGATTAACGGTGCAAATTTTTTTCGGTTAAGTATTAACGAGGGTCTAAAAGGAGGGTATTGTTGTCTTTTTGCTGCCACAGGGATGTATCGTGAACCTTTGTTTTTAAAAAAAATATTTTTTTAGTTTTTGTTTGTTTTTTAATTTTGTTTAAAAAAATAACTTTTTTACATTATTATTCGTAAAAATATTTAAGATTTTTTTACAATTTTTTTTAAAAAAAATTCGCACTTTTTAAAATCTTAATTTTTTCGTACTTTTTAAATTTTAAAAAATTTAATTTTTTACGTTATTATTCGTGAAAAAATTAAAATTTTTTTTACAAAACTTTAAAAAAAAATTCGTACTTTTTAAAATCTTAGTTTTGTAAAAAAAAATTTAAAAATTTCGTATTTTTTAAAATCTTAGTTTTTAAAAAGTACAAAATTTTTTTAAAAAGTTTTGTAAAGAAAGTGCGAAATTTAAAAAAAAATAAATTTTTTAATAAAGTGCGAAGTTTTTTAAAAGTTTTGTAAAAAATTTAAAAAGTTTTTAAAAGTACGATTTCGGTTAGATTATTTTTAAAAAGTTTTAAAAATTTCGCACTTTTTTTACAAAACTTTTTAAAAAAAATTTGTACATTTTAAAACTAAGATTTTAAAAAATAGGAAATTTTTAAAATGTTTTTTTACAAAACTAAGAATTTAAAAAGTACGAAATTTTTTTAAAAAGTTTTGTAAGAATTTTTTTAATTTTTTCATGAATAATAATGTAAAAAATCAAAAAATTTAAACTTTAAAAAGTACGAAAAAAATTAAAATATTTTTCAAAAAATTAAGATTTTAAAAAGTGCGCATTTTTTTAAAAAAATTTGTAAAAAAATATTAAATATTTTTACGAATAATAATGTAAAAAAATTATTTTTTTAAACAAAATTAAAAAATAAACAAAATTTAAAAAAAAAACAAAGGTTCACGATACATCCCTGTGACAGCAAGAAGACAACAATACCCTCCTTTTAGACCCTCGTTAATACTTAACCGAATTTTTTTTGCATCGTTAGTCCTCAGAGATGTACCGTGCCTCAAAAATTATTTGCACCGTTAGTCCAAGGGATGTATCGTGTCCCAAAACATTGGCGGAGGGATGTGTTTTGAACAATTATTTAACAAGGGACGTGAGACAGTTTTTTGACAAACCACATGGATGATTTTTGCACTTCTCTCAATATATCGGGAAGAATACAAACAATGAATAAACATCGACCAGGTTCGATACCGAACATGCACAACTGGTGACCACATAAAACACATAATCCACAAAAGCATATTCTCAATTCACGTCGCTACCTGCGACTATGCACTAAAATTCTTAAGGCAATACGCACTACACCAAGGCAAGCATAGCCAACATCAATCAATCAATCAATCATCACTACCCGCGACAATTTTACTTATACTCTCAAGGCATCGCGCACTACTACTACTAAGGCAGCATGGAAATCCTAAAAATCAACATGATCTCAATCTCAACACTCGCAAGTGTTTTCATTACTTTACATCCTATCATTTTTAGGTGGTCACATTACTCACACATCCCTTCCCTCCTCATAACATAACTTTAGAAAACTAACCCCATCATTTCATAGTCCTTCATGAATTAAGCATAGTTGATCAGGCTATGCGTAATTTAGGAAAAATACCATGAACTGCTTGGGCTATTTGACTTCTGCCATGTTTGAGGTTTTACTAAAAACAGACTTTACTTTTTGGTTATAGTTGCGCTTTTTATTTTATTTTATAAAAACGGCATTCTTTATAACCTTGGCTCTTGATACCAATCTGTCACACCCCGTCAGTGGCGGAAACACGGGATGCGAGGATACCATTCAGGCAACTGATACCAAGATCATACCTTTACAATTTACCATAATGAAATTGGGTTTACTATATTCATACAAGTAAGGCTTGGACAAATTAAATAATCAAACCTCTCGACCGAGTTCCCTGGGGTATCTATTTGGTTTCTAATACCATTCATATTATACCTTTGATTGACAACCTGAAAAGCGAATACTCGAAAACGACAACATTAATGTTGGCCGAGTCGTTAGGTTTGACCTTAAACCCAAAAGTTGTGCCAATATTTCAAACAGTGGATAATAGTGCTATATGACAGTGAATATATATACAAACAATCCATAGCATCACCGCTAATCAATAACCATATGTCACTTACGCACCTAAAAGGCCTACCAGCTAGAGCACAAAAATTAGGGCAGGACCACACACAAACTAGGGTAGGCGTACCCATCCGCTCCAATAATCACACAAATACTGGGTAGGCTGTTACCCATCCGATCCAAACAAATCATGCAACACCATATATCACATAGCAGTCATATGCACATATCTTGTCCCACAAAACATAAAAACCACATTTCGCACAGTCATGCAAAAACAGTTCAAACACTTGGTGTACATTGTCACTAACGGAAAAAAACTAGATAGAAAATCGGGTCTGCTACCGAGAACTCACCTCAATCAGCAATCAAAAGCAACTGCACAATCTCAAATAAGGCAACGCACAAACAATATCTACGCAAGCGCACAAGGGTAGCAGGCAACGACCTAATATATATTCACTTTATTAATACTCGTACAAAATTATCTTATTGTACAAGTGTTCATCTTTACTCACAAAAAATCCTTATTTTCATCCCAAAATTCCATTTCAACTTCATATCATTCCAAACTCGTTCTCTCATACCGTTAACTTATTACAAAAAAAACGTCATCTCATTACCAAGACCTTATCCCATTATCAAAACTTTATCTCATATTATGGTTGTGTGGTAATTACGCAAAAACGACTCAAAAACACTTGGGCAAAGTGCGACATCAATACAATATAACTCAACACCTCAAATCTTTGACGATAAAATCGACCAAAATACTTCGCGGAAATTGACGAAAAGAAACGGAGCCAAGAAACTCAACAATCCGGATGATAAATTAAATCCAACATTTCCGTAATCGAGAGATTATACTTTATACTATATATATAGTAGGATCCATTGTGAGAAGTATATTAAATAAGAAGTGGTGAGAAGTGACTAAAAACATAAATTTTGAGATGCAGCGACTTACATTAGATGCATTTTTATTCTTCTGATGCACATGTTTAAGTTTACCGAATGTTACATTTGATGTGTAGATGGTGTTCGCCAACATTTGATATTCATGATTTTTGGCACTGCAGAGGAGCAAAAAACAAGCGAAATCCTAAAAAGCATCGTACATTCGTATATGCATCTAATTAAAAGCTAGAAAACACATTATGATGCGTTATATGGCATTAAGATTCTAGACATGCATATAATTTAGTCGGCGCATCTCGGATATGCGAGTATAGTTACTTCTTATCTTTTATTTTAACAAAGAACCAAAACTTCTCTTTGATCCTAACTTCTTATATTATATTATTATATATATATATTAAATATATATTAATATTTCATCTATGATTATATATAATATCTATATATTTACACACACACATATACAAGTATTTGATAATTTAAATAAAAAGATAATATTTTATTATTATTTTTGTCTTATTATCGGGCTAACGGAATTACAACGTCTCATTATTTTCATATGTCCATGTCCAATAGCTTTTACCTCGACACTTAATCTTTCGTAAAAATCATCCTTAAATCCTTCAATTTAATTCGACACAAACGTTTACAATGTTAAATATTTAAGAAATGCCTCGAGAAAATACATTTTTCGTCATGTAGTAAATTTTGTAGTAAAACAATTCTTTATTAATAAAATCTTTAAAAATTTACCCTTTTAAGCAGAGTTTCTAAGTATAAACTTCTTTCGAAAATTCGGCATCTGCGCGTACGTCTATATGACTTTTTCCAAGGTTTTAAACCTTAATCCTAACCACTTTTCCCAAACTCAACTTTTTCCGACAAAACACAAAACCAATATTTTCAACACGTTTTATCCAACCGTAGCAAAATAATTAAATTTCATTCGGCAAGTCCAACAAAATCCCTTTTAGTCCAAACCATTAGTCCATTTACAAGTCCACTAATCCATTAACTTGTTATTGGGCCTTATGGCCCATTAAGGTCTTAAGTATTTAGCCGATATCACAAAATCTTAGTTCAATATTCTTTACATAACTCCAAAAAAAATATAAACCCAAACCAATTGGAATCTTAACCCATTAGCCGAACAAATATAGTCGGAAAATCACCCCTATTATCCGTGGCTCATTATAAGCCGAAACAACTAAGCTATAAGCTAATTAATTTATATTATATTATTTTATATATAAGCCGAAAATCCAAATAAGCCCATAAGCATGATTAATATAAGTCGAAAATCATATACGCCATAAGCTTTTATCTAAGCAAACAATAAAAGCTCAAAATAAGCCAAAACCAAGTTTAATAAGCCAAAACCAAGTCCAATAACCCAAAACCAAGTCCAATAAGCCAAAACCAAGTCCAATAAGTCAAAACCAAGTGGGCCGAGCCCACCTTGGTGTCGGACCGAAGCAACCAAACAGACCCTTATTGGGCCAAGCCCAAACCAAAACCATAAAAAACAACCCAAAAAAAGCTATAAACCTTAGCTAATTAATAAGTGAAGTCTTCCAAAATAAGCCCTTATTAAGCACTTTTATAAAATGTAAAATTACCACAACAACCATTTTATTCAAACTTAAAAATCCTTTCCCTTCTTCCTTTATAAGCCGACGCACAAACACCCCTATTTTTTTACATTTTCGTTTCCAAGATTCGATTTTTACGACGATCAACTTGTACAACTAGTGTTTTAACACCATAATAGCCATAAAAGTACAACTTTAAACAAAGTTTAGAAAACTTACAAGTTTGGTGACCTTGGATTCGGTTTTGAAGCGGAATAGAACGAACTCGCACCTTTTCTATACTCGCGCTTTCTAACTAACTATCAACCCACTTATCTATTTTTAACAGTGTTCTTGGAAAAATCTTCAAAATCTTTGTTTTCTTTCTTCCTTGTGGTTCGTCCGGTTCTAGAGAGAAAAAGAGAGATAGAAACTTTTGTTTTGATTTCAAAATGATGCATGAACAAAAAATGTTTGAGGTGGTGGTGGTTATAAGAGTACTATAGGACATATTAGCAAAATAATAGCCTCCTTGTCCCCTTATCCCCTAGGCGTCCAAACAAGCATCCAAGGAGGGTCTCGGGTTTTCCTTTTTGCGTCGGGATCACTTAAAAACTCAATTTTCATCTATTTAAAATGTCAACAAAAAATTGTTATTATTTTTATTGCGTTTAAAATCATTTTCATTAAATCTAGGCTTTTCTCACGATCACTATCACATTAAATTGCTACTAAAACATTTTTGAGCCGTTTGTCGCCGGACTCCGCTCCGAAAAACATAATTTTTGACAAACTCATAACCGAAACTTGCTCATCCATTTAAAAACACTTCAAACCACAAAATAGGGTTTTACAACTTATATTCAACCAAAATTTCACCTTTTTACGTCCGTTACAGTCTTTTACCGAATTTCACGAAAACAACCGTTTTCTAATAACTTTCAAATCTCACATTCACTATTTACGTTTTAAACCAACGTTATTTTATCATTATGAATTTATTAAATAAATAAACTCGTTTTAACACTTCCCAAATTTATTTAATCTCCACACTGGAAATAAATTGTTCGTGCCGGGGTACGCGCTGATGATGATTTTTCCGCTTAAACGGGGAAAACTTCCGGAAAGCCTGAAAACTTCAACACCACTCTAAAACAGAAAAACGATCAAAAGTGAATTATTTACGAACTCAAAAACTCCATCAAACTCCCTGGGTTAAACAGAAACGGTTTTTTTTACCAAAAATATGTCAACAGAAGTCAACATTTAGCTTTCGGTCAGGAAAAATGGACAAGATCGAAAGAACTTTAAAATACAAAATTATAATTATTTTATAATACTTATCCCTGGCCAATTACGGTTATCACACCAATAAAAAGTACATTTTCTTTGCCACGTGTCAATCATCTAGGGTGGTAGAGCAGTTGAGTGGTAGAGTGTGACCATTTTGGAAAGTGGTTGTTGAAAGTGTCTTTTTCATGACAAGACATCAATGATACGACCAAAAAGGGAATTTTTCTTTTTTAATATTACTCAAAGTGCAAGTATTGGATGCTTAATTATTGTGCTTTTTAATACATGCTTAGTTATATATGAAAATTTTCATCTAAATGGAGGGGAAATATGAAATTGCCCCTTTTTTTCTTTCTTTTCAAATCCATATTCATCTAAAAAAAAATCAAAATTTCATATTATATTATAACTATATATACAATTACCGGTACACATAGGAAGTCATGACTTTTTACACATCTCCCGAGAATACGAAAACAGCCCTTAGGGTTATCGGTTCGTTGCAAAGTTAGTCCTTAATGACTAACTTTGCAACGGATATTTACAGAAACAGTCCTTGAGCGTTATAAAAAAACAATATATTTTTTTTTTTATCGGTTTGTTACAAAGTTAGCCTAAATGCTAACTAATGAGGTGTCTTTTATACACTATTTTTGAGGATCATTTAACTCCCTAAATCATAAAAATATGCCCAGATTACGTGCTTACTTGTTCATTTTCAGGTTTTTAGCACTTGTATGGCTTTTGGAGGAAATACACATGACTTGGGCTCATTTGGAGAAGAAACGGACAAGATTATGGACCTACACCAAATCTCTTAAAGACTTATGCATACAGTGGCTGGAGACGGCGTCGTAGGCATAAAGCGACGTCGTCGTGACCTATCTAGTGACGACGTTAGGAATTTGGCAACGGCATCAGGACGTGGCCGACTTAAAGAGGATCTAAAATCATCTACGTGGCGACGGCGTCAGGATTACAAAGCGACGCCGTCGCGTCGATATCTCTATAAATATAAAGCCGTTTTTAAGGTTTTAAGGGTGTAACTTTAGGATAACTTTGTATAAACCTAGGGAGACGAACCCTAGTCATTTTAGGAGTTTTATAGGTTGTCTTTAGGGCCTCAAAACCCTATTGTACTACCTTAAATCCGTGTTTTAATCAAGTAAGGTTTTTCATCATTAATCATTCTATATGTCTATGTGTTGTTTGATTGATTTATCTTCTTGCTTTCTTTATAACATGCGAGGCTAAACCCTCCTTTGTATTTATCTATGATTGTATGAAACTTAGATTGTAGATTTTTTTGATGTTGCTTCTTGTTGATGAATGTGCACGTTAGGCTTTAGAATATCCAACTTTTGTTTGTATGCTGTTGTTGATTATGGCTAGGGAAAACGCGAAGTAAGGTTGTAGTTGTAGAAAGCGATACTTTTGGTAACAGTCTTTATAATACATTACCTATTATATGGTTGAACCCCGCTTAGTTATTTCACATGCGTTTAAATACTCTTAGGGGCCTAGTAATAGTCTTATCAACTTACTTGTGCGTTGCCTTAACGGAAATATTAAATAGACACTGGGTTCGTGTAATCCGTTCTGACCTAGGAAAATACTGACACAGATCATCACAGGTGTACACAAAACAACGGTTCTAGGAGAAGCACGCCTTGAGGAGTCGTGCATGATTAGGTAAATACATTTGCTTATCATAAAGTTATCACCAGTATATTAGATATTAATTAGTATTTAGTATTAGTTAACAAACCAAATTCCTCTCCAATACCATAGATTTACTTGCTTTATTTACATAAAAAACACACAAAATAATCTTTCTATCACCCCCTTAGGAATTCTGTTTAGGCCTGCTGATCAAGCCTTCCCAACCTATGTCCTTATGGAATGATAACAAACCGAGTTCTTGCCTGTACTATACTGCAACGACTAGGCACACTGACTAGGGGATTGTAAAACTTCCTGTGAAGTCTTCGCAACCCTCACATCAAGTTTTTGGCGCCACTGCGTGGGGAATAGTTAGGTTTCGATCATAGTTTAACTTAGTTCTACTCACTTGAATCCTTTCAAGTGAGAATTTAATTCCGTATATTATCTTTCTTGTAGTCTATCTTTTCTTTGTGTTAATTGTTTCGTAATCCATTCTCGTCAACCACTATGGGAGACGCGAATCCTATCCCTACCCTTGGAGATTACTCCAAACCTAGCCACGAGGGCTATAAGAATACCATTGAGCTCTGATGACATCAAATAACGTCTATTTTATAGCATCATTTATTCCATGTATTTAACCCATTTTATATAATTATTGCAAAGAATTATTACTTAATCATTTATATTTGAAAATTGCATTAATTACAAAGTACTTGGTAAATATTAGCAAAAAGCGCGCATTTTGGAGCTTAAATGAAGATATTTTGAAGATTGCTATTGTGGAGTTTGATCTAGGCTTATCTATGATTATAAATAACAATGAACATAAACACGGATTTTAACAGCGGAATATAATCAAGACAATGTTATTTTAACAAGGTTTTTCATTCCATACAAGCCCCAATTCTATGTGATCAATATAGAACGATTACCTAACTGTAACAGGATCAAAGACACTTTGATCTTGAGGCTAAACCACATACTCTAGACGTCTACATCTTTACTTGTGCACATAATATCACTTTTGCACACACTAAACTATGCGTCTATGATCTCTTTATATAGAGAGACCATAAGACTTACAAAGGAATCTTAATTGTATTAGTAAACTAAATCTTTTCCTAATCTTTAATCTTTATCTTTTAAGGATATCTTTTAGAATCCTTCATCTTTTGTAGAATTCCATATTGTCAATTTAGATCCTTGTTGTTTCATTTTTTTGTTCTTTTATATCATTGTTTTTGTATCATCAAATCAATAAATCTCAACAACTATTCTGAAGACCAATATGTCATATCCATCAAGGAAGATACGGCGTATCCGTGCCTGCACTCATCAAAGACCACAAAGGAAAGAAGATCAATATGCCGTATCCAGAAGACCAATACGCCGTATTGAAGATATAATATGTGAATATTCTGGAAGATATCAAACGTTGTCCATACTCCAAGAAAACTCCAATACGCCGTATCCAATTCCTTGGATACACCCTATCGAACCGACTTCCAGACCCTATAAATAAAAAACTCAAAAATGAGTTTTAGGTGTGCTAAATCATATTCTTACTCATACTATCAGAATCTGAACTCTCCTCCATCTCCTCGTCCTCTTCCTCATCATCCCCCTCCTCATCATCATCCTCTTCCTCCTTATCATCCTTTACTAACTCAAACGTACCCCGATAATGCTTCTGTGAAGAAAGGTGATAACATCAAATAACGTCTATTTTATAGCATCATTTATCCCATGTATTTAACCCATTTTGTATAGTTATTGCAAAGAATTGTTACTTAATCGTTCATATTTGAAAATTGCAGTAATTACAGAGTACTTGGTGAATATTAGCAAAAGGCGCACATTTTGGAGCTTAAACGATGATATTTTGAAGATTACTATTCTGAATACCAATACATTGTATCCATCAAGGAAGATATGGCGTATCCATGCCTGCACTCACCAAAGACCACAAAGGAAAGAAGCCTAATACGCCGTATCCAGAAGACCAATACGTCGTATTGGAAATATGGAATGAATATAATATTTTAGAAGATATCAAACGTGGTCCCTACTTCAAGAAACTCCAATACGCCGTATCCAATTCCTTGGATATGCCGTATCCAACCGACTTCCAGACCCTATAAATACAAAACTCAAAAACGAGTTTTAAGTATGCTAAATCATATTCTCGATACCTAAACCACAAAAGTCGATAATCAGGTAATAAGGATGCTTTATGCGGATGCTTTAATTGTGACAGAATTAATGTGTCTAGGTCTTAGGATGAAGTTCCGCCTAAGTCTAAGAATGATATGCCTCTTTGAGATAAGTAATCATTGCACTGAATAAACAAACCAACCTTCTAATCGGATTAATGATGGCTAATACAGTTTTCTATCATAAGGCTCGACCGCTCTTTTATCTTCTGTTAATTTGCTTGTGTGGGTTAAAGTGTCTTGAATTGATTGTAGTCACCAACAAACCCGTGCCAGTCTCTCAGGCTGAAACCCCCCTTTTACCTGTTAGAATTAGGATTAGAACTAACATAGGATTAGCATAGGTTTGACTTAGATTAGAATTAACTTAGATTAGATAACCAAAATATAAATAAATTAAGAGATTTAACCTCGCTTCAAGTGTTCGACACCCTACTTACCACGAATCTACCACCGACCGGGTACACTGCCCGTTAAAGTGTTGTTTTTGGTTAAGTCGGCAAAATATAAATTTAAAACTTGAACTATCATAAATAAACACCACACAACGACACATCAAGTTTTTGGCGCCGTTGCCGGGGAGTGAAAATTAATCTTGATTTTTATTTTATGTTTTGGTTTTTAACATTAGATTAGATCTAACCCTTAGGAGTAGTGTTAATTAGATTAGTGTATATTCTTGTATATTCTGTATATTTTGTATATTTATTAGTTTAATTGTTTGCTTGTATATATGTTTGTTTAATTGTTTAATTTAATTGTTTTGCTAATACACTGTTCTGGTCGATAACTCGATACGGCATATCCACTTCCATCGGATACAGCGTATCCAACTTTCTGTCCAATACAGCGTACTCATTCAACTGATTAATACGGCGTATCCACTTCCATTGGATACGGTGTATCGATCATCTGTAACAGACTCTGATCCTAAGTTTTCGTATTTGATTTTTATGCAAAAATTTTCTATCCTTCTTCGGAGCAAATCCTGCTAATATTTTTACCTTTGTTACAGGAAGTACTTATCAAAGCTAATTGATTGAAGAAAGAACTACAAGAAGTCATGGCTGAACCGATTCTAAATGAAAACTTGGAAAAAGGTCAAAATGAATCATATCTTTCTATCACCAGTAACGAAATTAACATTGAACTCAACAAATAATTTTTGGAGGAATTACAAATGAATACATTCCACGGATAGATTGACGAAGACGTGGTAGATCACATTGCTAAGGTACTTAAAATGGTTGATTTGATCTACGTTCCTGGTGTAGATTCCCATCAACTACGAATGAAAGTCTTTCCTCTCTCGTTGGCCGATGATGCTAAAGAATGGTGGATTAGTGAGGGAGATGGAAAAATCACCACTTGGCAGGAAATTGTTGAGACGTTTTTCTGTAGATTCTATCCCGGATCATATGATGGAGAAGAAGAAATGTTGGACAAAGGAGATAACTGGGGAATTGATCCGCTTGAATTCATACCACGAGTAAATTCATCATTTGATAGGCATATGAAAATTAATGGAAGAACAAAAAAGGTATTGTTCCATGCTTGGATGAATGGGAGTTGGAATAAGAGACGAATGGATGATAACATCTTGAGTAGTAACAATACTACTACTGACTCATTCTTCAAACCTTATTTGATAACACGTGGAAAGAGCGACACCGAAAAGGAAAATGAACAAAGTCAGACAAAGCACAAACGTAGCAACACATCCAATTCTATTGATGAGTAACCTAACAAAAGAAGGTGAAAGGCAGAAAAGTTTGAAGCTATTTAGTACTCGCTTGGACCCAACAAAGAATATATTGCTATAAGAGGATATGAATTTGATATTTGGGAAAGAAACGAAGATAATATGTCCATAATCTACCAAGATATTTTTTAGAAAAAGTACAACGGATGAAAGGTAACGCGCACCAGATAACAATGAGGAGAAGCTGAAGAAAAGTCTAACTTAAAAGACTTTACTGTAAACAAAAGTGCTTCCCGGGAGACAACCCAGAATGTTATTTAATTTTATCGAGTCTGTCTTCCCAGACATCAATACGGCGTATCCGCTCCATACCATACGGCGTATTGATTGTCTGGACCTTATCAGTCTTTACTTTTTATGCACTTTAAAAACATTATTGTCAGTCCTGGCAATACGGCGTATTCATGCACATGATACGGCATTGCTATCATGTGTCTCCACCCACATGCTAAAGATCTGAAAGCTTGCAAACAATCTCCCTGCACATTTTCGTTTAACATGATTACAATGTACAACAAAATGTTTCTTATTGAGGAAGTGATTGTTCATCAGAGATTGCGAAAAGACTTGATAGATTGAGCTTTCATCATTGTAATAATCTTTGTGGATAGAGCATGTGAGGTCTTGAATCTGACGTCAGTCATGTGACTAGAAGATGCATAACCGTTCAGGAATACCTGCAAGTACAGGATAGAGAAAAACAAATATGGACGAGAGTGTCAAATACGGTGAAATAACCATGGTTCCCCGTATATCAGTATAAATACAATCTACTAGCCTGTGATCAGGTAGAATTACAAAAGAATCTCCTTGACAAACAAATAGGGTTTCGCAGCTGCACTACTAGCCGATTCTCAGTTACCGAATGGGAGTCATCTCAAAGCAGACAACACAGTAAGAGTGAATCAGATAGTTACTATCTTTCTGATTGAGTCATCAATTCATATTACTGTAACAAGTTGATTCATGTAGACAACAGCACCACGTATCTTTCCAATTTGACACAAGTTTGAATAATCATATAGAACTCCGCCAAGTCACCTACCAAGAGCATGTTTGAGAACGTTTAGCTCAAAAGGATTTCCATCTTCACATGTTGAATACTAAAATGAGTATCATCTGCTGTTCTGTGCAATTATCCAAGGGATAATGCGTAGACCTTAATGATACCAAATGAGTTATATAATGATGTACAAACATTTTGGTAATATATGGAATTTAGTGTCCTAGTGGATTTTTGATTGATCTCGTTGGCTCTATACTCAATAATACACATTTGTTTATTTGGTAATCGGAGGCTTGGAGCGAACTACCACCTTATCAATATCAACGATCTCGGAATGATAAAGCCGATAAAATGAGTATATCTCTCCGTGAGAAATGAAATCGAAATCTATATTGAGATAGATTCTTAGTTGGCTAAGGAGGGTTGTGGCATTGCATTCACTGGGTCCATGTGAAGACTTGTCATCAAACAGAATCATCTTGTTTGTGAGTACCGATAGATATGCATTTGACCCCTTTTCAGCTAAGGCTGTATGGATGGCTTCTCTTCTTTTCACCTCTTTGTCCTTGACAATTCTTTTCCATCTCCAACCCCTATCATCAGTGCTTACCGAGACTTCATGACTAGTACCTTGTTGGTTTATTCCAGCACTAGCCTCTATCTCAGACAAAACGCACTATCACCCTTATCTCACATTACTACTCTTTTTCAATCATACCTAAGTACTTCAACTCTATCTAAATGTGAGTGCTCCTGGGGTATATCCCTCCGGTTCTGGCTGGATCATGGAACGAATATACCTTAAACAATAACGACTTATACCTCCCTAGATGAAATAACAGTTGGACGGTCTTTGAGATATTGCCATGAAGATCCAATAAACCATTTGATGAAAAATCAATCATATCAACGTGTCTGGAGAAATCATTTGAGACACATTTAAGTTTCCAGAGTTACCAAAAATCTTCCCCCTAACACATATGCACACCAAATAAATTTTATGAAAGATTTTTGCACATGCGAGGTTTAGGAACGCACTTAATAGATTTGAAGATCCGTATCCATTATTAATTCCGTATATCACATTTTAATCACTATTCTCACCCCTACAAAAATTGCATATGTGATTTATACAAATTTTTTTGACAACTATTGAATTAAACAAGTTACTGTTCGGAATTTCACATGAGCCTAACAAAGTCTGGGGAGAACAGGAGTGCATGCAGAATGAATCATATTATTATACTCCCCTGCTCCCCCTCAATTATAGAATAGATTTGACAAACTTGAGTGGGAGTTTTGTTTGAGCACAAACAATTTTTGAAAGAATTTGAAATTACCTTTTTTGAGAATATCTATGAATATTGTGCACAACAGGAAAAAATTGAGCTATATCAAATGAACCACATTTTCCTAAACTTCTCTTGAGCATACAAAACTTTGAATGTTTATATGAATTGCTCAAGACCGAGAAGATAAGAGCTTCCCGATGTTTAATAAATGTACATAAATGAACATTTCCTTTCATTTGGAACCGAGTCCTAAGCTACATTTACTATAAGAGTCGTAGAGAAAAAAATGAAAAGACATGTATAGAAAGCATTTAAAAACTCTCGCTCGAATTTACATTTATTTTCACCTGTGATTCGAATATTAATCAACAATTACTAGTGCGCAAGATGTTATCTGATTGTCCGAGAGACATGTCGGAGAATATACTTTTGTGTTTTTAAAATTATTATTTTGTAAATTGTTTTATATGGTTTTAATAAATTGTATATTTTGTATTTCTTTATATAAATCAAAATAAAGAGAAAGATCAAAAATATTTACAAGTCGAAGTTTCCAACACACTGTGCATAGTTGTTGCCAGAGTTGAAGTAGATGAAGTTGAATCTTGTTGTTGTTGACGTTTATCGGATGCATCAGCAGTAGTAACAGCGAAAGACTTTGAAACAACTTGATTTTCTCCATTTGAATAATTCGTCAAACAAATGACCGAATAGACTTTCCAACTCTATCACTGACGTCATGACTATCAAATTTGTGTCTGAAGTGAAAACAAGAAGATTTCTCTTCTTTTTTAAGTAAAGCGCACTGAAGTGTACGACTCCCTTTCTTTGAAGACCGGGTTGCAATCTGACATTTGATTATAAGCCATTGACTTGAGCTAACAAACATTGAATGTTTCGAAACTAGCTCAAGACCGAAAAGATTTCTCTTTTCGTTGTTAAGGATAAACGCACTACATACTACATTTCCTTTTCTTTGAAGAGAGGGTTGTTTATCTGACCATTTACTAGTCAAAACCATTTACATAGAGCTAATAAACTTTGAAATTTTTGATACAACTCAAGACCGAAAAGATTTCTCTTTCGTGTTAAGGATAAACGACTGACACGTACATCTTCACTTTTATATGAAGATCGGGTTGTTATCGTTACATATAATAACAAACCATTGTACTGAGCTAAACAAACTTTGAATGTTTGATACTAAGCATCAAGACCGAAAAAGATTTCATCTTTACGATGATAAGGAATAAATACACTGAAGCGTACAATATCATATATGATTTGATTTGAAGAAAGGTTTGGCACAACTAGCTATAGAGGAAGTAAAGTAGTAATGGATGAAGCTAAAGTATGCGTTAACCTTGATGTTATAGAATGATGACACCTTAAGTGAATTTTAGGTGTGTGTTATGGATTAGAGATGAATGACTAAATGCTAATAGTTTGTCTGATAATGTATTTTTATAAGATAATAGCATGTTATATTCCGTTTTACTTACTAAGCGTTTCGCTTACATGTTTAAGTTGCAATGTTTTGTAGGAGGCCCCCCCCCCACAAGCGAAGAGTTAATGTGTGGGATTTATATAGCATAGGTTTGAAGTTACACTTGATCGATAATAGACAATAGTTAAGGTAATGTCGAGCTTGAATCAAAGTTGAACCCTCAAGTGGCGTAAAATGGTTTTTAAACATTATTGTCAAGTGTCAAAGTCCTTGTTATAGTCTTGAATGAATTTATATGCAAATGGGTCAAAAGTTGTACGTAAAAGGGTCAAAACGGGGTGTTTGGGAAACCCCATAAGGCACGTGTTTATGGGACATTTATTCCACAAATGTATTTGTAAATGAATTTATATGTTATGTTAATGTATTCTAGAAGTCCTTGTAAAGCATAGAGTTTTGAAAGAGACATGTTTCATGAAAAGTGAGGTTCCTGTACATGGTTTTCTGCAGTCCTAGTTCTGAGGTTCATTAGGCGTCATCCAAGGTATCGATAAACGGCGTTATAGAAGTTTTAGAGTGGATACTGCATATCCATTTTCATGGATATGGTGTATCTATGTCTGCAGTTTTTTGGTCATTCTTGTTTTAGTCGTAAAAACCAAACCGTAAGAAGTTAGAAAGCGTGCCACCCGCCGTTTCAAAGATAACTGAGTCTAGTTTCATTTAGTAATACTTTCAAGAAGTGAATGATAATTTATTTTGGTCAATTTATTAAAAAGGGACATAAGGTCATTCTCGGTTAAACGTTTCCGCAAAAAGTTTTAATTTTTGGTCAAATCAAGAGTCGGGAAAGGGGCGTTTCAAAAGTAGTAGCAAATCAATAGTTTACAGTATTCAGTTTAGCATAAGAAACATGATTTTCAAAACCATACTTCAACTTACTATCAATAACATAATCATTTAGATTAACAAGTAATTTAGACACCCTAGAAGACCTTCTAAACTCATTCTGCACACTGCCTATAGGTTCAAGACTCTCATGATGAATTGGAACATGGGTAGAAACAGATGTCTAGGTGATAAATTGCCCCCAGATAAGCTATTTTCATTAACTTGGATTGCAGACCCATTCTCATGATACTGATGTTGTGTAGTATCTGTGTTTGAGAGTGTAGGACTACCCTCCTCAACTAATGTCGCTCTTCATTCATCATTGGGACTTTGAGTAGTTGGTTATTAAAGAAAGTCAAATGATCAGCATCATTTATAAAATCTACATCATCCACATCACTAAGACTTTTATTTCTCATCTTAAAAGGAAAGACAGTCTTATAAAACTTCACATTTATAGAGTAGAACACACATCTGTTATCAAGACTAAAAAGCTTATAGGCTTTTTAACAGAAGAGTATCCAAACAAAACACATTTTTCAGACCTAGATGTGAAATTGTCATTATTATTCAAAACGGTAGAAAAACAAAGACATCAAAAACTTCTCAAATAGGAGAGATTAGGTTTATCACCAACTCATAAGGAGATTTACCATTTAAGACGGAGGTAGGCAACCTGTTAATTAGATAAACAGTAGTAAGCATACATTCAGACCAAAATCTTAAAGGAATTCCCCCTGAAACATAAGATTCCTTGCAACATTAAGCAAGTGTCTATGTTTCCTTTCAGCAATACCATTTTGCTAAGGAGTGTGTGCATAAGAAGTTTGTTAAATGATTCACATGTCACATAAAAAAATATTCATTCTTTTATTAACAAACTGAGTTCCATTATCAGACCTTACAGTGTTAACCTTTGCATCAAACTGATTATGAATCATTTTTACACAACTTACAAAGATGTTAAATACTTCATCTTTGGTTTTAATAAAATAAACCCAAACAGCCTTTGAGAAATCACCAACAACAGTCAAGAAATACTTGAAACCTTCTCTGCTTGTGACTTTGTAATGGCCCCACAAGTCAAGATGAATTAATTCACCAAGCTTCTCAGACTTGTGATCACTTAAAGGGAAAGGGTCCCTTATTTGTTTAGCCCTATGACAGAATTCATAAGCAGACACACTGGTGAACTTAGTCAAATTAAGGTCAATTTTAAGCACATTTAGAACTTGATCCGCAGGATGACCAAGCATATTATGCCACAAGTTATTAGACACATGACAAGAAACAACCATATTAACTTTACCTATGTTATTATCAGGTTTCATATCAAACAGATACAAACCCCCAGACTCACTACCAGTCCCCAAGGTTATATCCTTTTTCTAGTCCCGAATATAACATTTTTCTTCAACAAAAACCATAGAAGTAACTTGCTATCTTTTTAAATCAATATGTTCACAATGATAACAAACTTATACACACAATAACTAGGATCAACTAAACATCAATATAGATATCACATTACTGAGTCAATTTCCAGATTATAAACAGACTTATAGTTGCTAAAGTCCCATTAGGATGCCCCACAATAATTTTTAAATTAGAGAAATATCCACAAACATTGAAATACCAACAGTTAACACAGTCAAATGTTGGTTTGCTCCTGAATCAATAATCCACCCCATTGTTATAGTTTTCATATAAAGTTTAGAATTTTCAGAATAGAACTTAGTAAAATTAATATTAAACCATACATTCCTATTCGAAAAAAAAGAAACCCCTGGGCCTGACATGTTAGCATGGACAAGTGCATGAGTATCACTAATCAAACTTAGCAATTTTCTCATATGTTCAGGAGTAACAGAAGAAGAAGACTAAGAAGCAGAAGCATGCTGCTTATCATTAGACTCAATATCACTGTTTGCATTGAAATATTGCTTAAAAGTAGATTGTTTGATAGGATTAGCCACTTTATTAAACCTCGGAGGATGCCCAATCAATTCATAACATCTTTCAGTGGTGTGTCCAATCATACCATAGTTTTTACAAGACGGATTAGGGTTTGGTCCTCTATTAATTATTAAAAGAATTTCCCCTTTATTATTATTGTTACTAGAAAAGTTGTTCCTTTTATTTACATTAAACCCTTTAGCAGCAAAAGATGTAGCATTAATCTGAGACTCAGTCACACTAAAAGGTTCAGGAATACCTCTATGGGATTCTTTCCTAAAGACAATAGTATAGGCATCCTTGACCTCAGAAAGAGGGTCCCTAGTCAATAATGCACTTCTAACAGACTGATAACAATCATACAAACCCATAAAGAATTGCATTAGCTTCATAAGTTGGTTATGAAGACCAATTCTTCATTAGCA
The DNA here is from genome assembly GCA_026074375.1 of Tanacetum coccineum. Lineage (NCBI taxonomy): Eukaryota > Viridiplantae > Streptophyta > Magnoliopsida > Asterales > Asteraceae > Tanacetum > Tanacetum coccineum. The sequence goes on along the minus strand of BQNB010011824.1, from coordinate 14,342 downwards.
TCACAAGTACAAGTATGCAGCTTAGTAAGAGCATCAAACTCTCTCCATAGAGAGTTCAATCTATGATAATAATCAGCCACAGAACTACCACCTTGTTTTATACTACTTATCTTTTGAAGCAAGTTAAAGATCATAGAACCATCAACTTTATCATAAGTACTCTTTAATTCTTTCCACACAGATGCAACATCAATAGAATAGACCAGACCCATATACACATCAGAAGAAACAAAATTCATAATCCGGTTAACAACAACATTACATCTATCCTATTGAGCAGAAAGAACATCACTAGTCACAAAAGCAGACATAACACAAGAACCATCAACAAAAGCAAATTTATTCCTAGGTTGCAAAGCAGGTTTCATAACACTAGACCATATCCTATAATTTTCAGTACCAAGAAATTTGAAAGGATTTAAAGTAGTACTAGTAGTCATTTAGGGTTTATATGTAAAGGATTACCAGTATCCAAATTATTAACCAGAACAATAGAACTAGAAAGATCACCATTAACCAATATGACAAATTAACAAAAAAACAAATAAATGCAGAGAATAATCAAACAGACCACAGACAAACAATTGCAACTAAGAATAAAGCCAAGAAAACAGAACCAATCAAGCAAGGCAACTAATAACACAAAAGAACTTTAACAAAAAATATAACACACACCCAAGATTAAAAAATACCAAGCAATTTGGACTGAGAGTGGCCATAGCAGGTATTCACACCACTCAGAGGTGGCAGATCAAGGTGTTAACCACTCTATTTGCACCCAAATTACTCAAATACTGTAGAATCTTAAAGAAAGAAAAAATATCAGTTATAGAGCAATAAAAGCAGCAGAATAACAAGATCAACCACCTGCACCCTTGATTCACTTAGTCAAGTGTTAAAAATGGCAAGAACACCACCCATACTTAATTGAGAATAAAATCCCCAATTCAGAAATTAGGGTTCCAGAAACCATAATCAATCAAACCCACAAATCACCAGATCAATACCCAAATTGACAGATCTTAACACGACCGTTAAGAATCAAACCTTAATTGATCACAAACACCAGTAGATCAAACCCTCCTCCCAAAAAAAAATTAAACTCTAAATCAAGATTTCATGATCCAAAGCCTATTCTCTGATACCATGTAAAAAGTATCAAAATAACAAATCAGAACACCAATATTATCACTTAACCAACCTCCCCTTAGCGATTTTATTATAAACTCAGTAATACAAGAAGATTAGTCCCCAACTAGGTGCTAACCAATACAAATACAAAGAAAATATCATATTTTCCTACTATGTAGATCCACTCAAGCCTCACTACAAAAGACACTCAACACTCAAGAACTTAACCAAATAAAGAGATTGGTTAAGAACAATAACAACAAAAATCCAACACAAATATATCTGAGAAAGATATCTTGATCAATACAATAAGATCAAAGAACGTAGATGAGTACAAAGAGAGACATATGTCACACCTCGTCCGTGGCGGAAGCACGGGATGCGACGGTACCATTCATCCCACAAGATACAAGATCATATACTTTATAATTTACATTCATGAAACTTGAGTTTACAGAAAATTTACAAGTTAAAAAACTTGACAAAATACAATAATCATGACCATCTCGACCCAGTCTTCCCTTGGGTTACATCTTTTTCTTGTCCAATACCATTCCATACCTTTAGATTGACACATATGCAAATTATAATACTCAAAAACGTCAACAATAATGTTGGTGAGCTCGTAGGTTTGACCTTAAACCCAAAAGCTGAGCCAATATTTCAAACAATGGACAGTAGTGCTATATGACAGTGAATATATGCAAACAATCCCTGACATAACATCCCTGCTAGTCAATCACCATATGTCACTTACGTACCTAAAGGGCCTACCAGCTGGAGCACTAAAATTAGGGCAGTACCACACACAAACTAAGGTAGGCGTACCCATCCGCTCCAATAATCACACAAATACTGGGTAGGCGTACCCATCCGGTCCAAACAATCATGCAACACATAATATTCACATAGCAGTCATAAGCACATATCTTGTCCCAAAAACAAAACCACATTTCGCACATATCAATTCAAAACATTTCATAACACATTTGAGTATCATTTCCCCCCAACAAAAAAGACAATAAAATGAGGCTACAAAAACTCACCTCAATCAGCAATCAAAAGCAACCGCACAATCTCAAATAAGGCAAAGCACAAACAATCTCTACGCAAGCGCACAATGGTACCCGACAACGACCTAATATATATTCACTTTATTAATACTCGTACAAAATTATCTTATTGTACAAGTGTTCGTCTTTACTCACCCAAATTTCTCATTTTCATCCAAAATCCCATTTCAACTTCATATCATTCCAAACTCGTTATCTCATACCGTTAACTTATTACAAAAACCGACATCTCATTACCAAAACCTTATCCCATTATCAAAACTTTGTCTCATATTATGGTTGTGTGGTAATTACTCAAAAATGACTCAAAACACTTGGGCAAAGTGCGACATCAATACAATATAGCTCAAACACCTCAAATCGTTGAACGATACAATCGACCAAAATACTCCGCGGAAATCTGACGAAAAGAAATGAGCAAGAACTCAAAAGCCGAAGATAATAAATCCTTACCCATCCAAATCTGGTGTAATCATCCACTATCACCAAAACATACTTCTTTCCGTTGATACTTTCCGTTCTCATTGGTCCGCAGAGGTCCATATGTAGTGTATGGAGAACTTCAGTATTGGTGTTTTCCGCCTTTAGTGGATGTGATGCTTTCTTGCTTTTACCTAGCTGACAAGATGGACACAAATGGTCTTTGTCATATTTCAGCATGGGTAAACCTCTGACTAGATTATTTCGAGCCAATTCGTTCAAGGTCCCGAAATTAAGATGTATTACAATCCCTCGACGATGCCTATAACCATGACTTTGCTTGAATGAGGCTTTTGTAGCAGCAAATTGTGTGAAGCTGACATCATATATTTCAGTGAGATGGAGTACAGGTTGGTAGTCCGTGAACCTTTGAGGAGATCCACCATATCTGAGTTGCGAATGTAACAAGAGTGCTGTCGGAATGCAACTTCTAAACCTCCATCACAAAACTGTCCTACAGAGAATAGGTTGTGCTGTGAGTCGTCAACATAAATAGACTCGAGAGATGATAGTGTCACCCAGTTTATAATCACCATAGCCAACGATTGCTGCATATTCATCGTTGCCAAATCTCACAGTACCAATAAACTTTTCCACAAAGTTTATAAGCCGCGCACGATCACCGGTCATATGTCTTGAGCATCCTGAATCCAGATACCATAGAACAATTTGTACTGCCTGCAATAACACAAACATTTACGGTGATAGGATGCCCTGAAGGGTTCCGGTTAGTTAACAATCAAAAATACCAGAGATCCCTTTGGAACCTGCCTTTCGATCACTAAGTTTATGGTCAGTAAACCTAGAGACCATAGTTATTTGGGGGCTAGAACTAGCACTCGGGGGTAGTTCTATTGGCATATCAGTAGGTTCCATGATCCTAGTTAAAGGATACTTCTCAAATAATGAGAAATGCCTTCCAGTGGGCTTCCACTGAGTGACTTGATATTTTGCAACAGGTTTGCTAATGGTTTCCAGACTTCTTAATGGGTGTTTCCCAACATTCTTATGGGTTTCCATTCTTTCTTTGGGTGGCGTTTAGACGCTTAGTCTTGGTGGGGTTTAACATTCATTGAATCTTCACACATAAACCAAACAATCATTAGGATTAGCAAAACAAACCAATGATTTTGTTACATGCATCACAAAACATTTGTTCAAATATTATAACAGAACAGAAATATTTAACCAAGCAAATTAGAATCATCACGATTCTTTTATTCAAAGTCCTATGGTGTGCTTCTACTCTCCTCGCATTCGCACTCTTAGCCGGCAAAGAACTATGATTCCGAGGGGCTCTCTTAGGCACAGTTTTGCTAGCTCCAGAAGTGGGGTTTACTCCTGTAGACATAGGCACACACACGTTAGTTTGCTTATTAGGATGCACAACTGGTTTTTGAGTTGGTTTGAGTGAAGGTCTGGGAGGTTCAACAAAAGGTACTTGCTTCTTCTTAGGGAACGGGGTTGGTTTGTCCCAGTTAGCACGTTTAGGTTTTTTTTGTGGAATATACTTAGAACCTAAGTTGTACATTCCAGGAGCAAGCACTTTTGGTGTCTCAGAAGTTGAAGGTTCACTACTTGTTTTACCAGTCACTTGGGCTTTCAGCTGGTTATTTCCCGCAGTTAAGGCACTAAGCTTATCGGTGTATGCAATGCGTGAGTGAGTATTCGCCTTTGACAGTTCATCATACTTTCTTTTGAGACTCACGTTTTCTACCTTAAGGCCATCTAGGCTGATTCCTAAGGAGGTAATAGTATCTTGTCAACTGAATTTTTATACTGTCAGTGTCTAAGGCCTGTTTGGTCACAACTACTTTTCAGTGACCTACATTAACACTCTTCTTGAATGTTGATCTGGAGCATCTAAATTCCTGATAGTGTCTCTTTCCCTTGAAGATGTTTTCTTAACTAGTTATTTCAAAAAATGGCATTGGAGGCACTAGAAGTGTCTATGCACTGTTTATAGTTTTGAAATTTAAGTTGTAAATCAATATGGGTCTTTTGTAAATGAGAGTTACGTTTCTCAGATTCAATGACCATCTTTTGTTGTTTTAAAACTTCAGCTTCAAGTTCAAGAACTTTAGTGTGTTCCCTATCGCATGCAGATCTAAGATCTTCGCAAATGCAATTCGAACTAGGGGGCACAACAATATCGGAAGTAAGCACAATAGAGCAGATTTTCAATTTCTTACATTCAGCTTAAGGGCAGTCATTTTTGATTAAAATATTTTTTTCTCTATGGTCAGGTTCTTGTTATCAAGAACACACGTGCATTACTCCGCACATCCAATAGTCATCAAAAATCTGTTCATATTCTTTTACTTCTCTGAAAATTGTTTCATTTGCAGATTGAATGTGTTTTTTGAAATGCTCATAAAATGGTACCAGTTGTTGTTCAACAAACTGTTTTGGCATAATTTCAAAAAACCTCATTCGGAACATAGAGTGGGTTTAGTGTTGTTCGTTTTCGTTTTGATACCTTCAAATTGATGAAAAACAGCATTAACCTTTTGAAGATGAAACAGAACTTGACTTGGAGGTGGACGATTCTATATTATGACAAATCGGGAGTATGGTAACAGGTGTGGCTGAGTCTGGGTTACTCGATTACTAGCAAATTTCATTGGCGGGAAGCCAATACGCTCCTATTTCGGGACAGTTCTGTTGAGGAACAAACTTAAGGGCATTTAGCTTCTCATAGAAGCCATTCTCTGGTCGAACAAGGCCCTGGTTTTCGTTCATATTTTTCATGCTTACAACATTGGTGAAACCATGACCTCTTTCACTATCCATATATAACGGGGTTGTGAGTTGGATGCAAAAAGGGTATCAGCATCATACAAAAAGGTTGGCATGCTTGGCCATAAACTAAACGGGCTTATCGGTTCGGTTACCTAGGAGGTCCTTGTGCAAGTCGCTGGTTGCTGCTTTAGGTTTCTTAGAAAGCATTGGAATAGTGTGTGTTGGCATGTTAAATCTTTGCACAATATCTTCTTGCAACTTTGTTAGCATTCTTTAATTTTTTTTTTTAAACAAAACTATTTCATCTAGATAACTATCTGCTAGATCCTTTTTCTCAGATAAATTTCTTTTCCTTTTCAGATTGTAAAAATGCAATTGATTTTTTCTTTTCCTGAAAGAGTGGATTTAAGCAAATCGTTTTCTTGCACAGTTCAGCGTTTACGCTTCTTACGCTGAAATCCACTAGGGTTTGTTCTGTTAATAACTTTGTTTTCAAGATCAAGTTTGACCTTGTGGGTATCTAGACGACATATTTCTTGCTTGCATTGAAGAAGCTCATTTTTTAAGGTCTCGATTTCCAAACATTTTTCTTGGTTAACCTTAGCATGTCCGTCTAGTTGGGTTTGCAAGTCAGTTAAGATGGCAATCATAGAAACTTTATCAGATGTGTCAGCAGATACCTCAGTTGGAACATTTTGGGCTTCGGTGTCAAGAAGATACTGATGATACGGGATCGTATTGTCATCAATCTCAGTCTCAGCATCGGAGTCTAAATGTTCTTCCTGGTGCATTTTCTGGACTTAAACTTGATATTTCCACTTTATCAAGATTTGATTGTCATTGGAGTGTACCTCATTGACTTGACTGTTGGTGGCACTGGTGTATGACAAGTTGGCCATGAAAGCGGCAGCAGCATTGGGGCCTTCATCCATGTCTGAGTCATATGCATCCTCATGATTGGCTTGAAACATGTTTGTTGTAGTCAGTGCCTGAGGTTGATCATAAGGTGCGGTGCATTCCACATCAGCGAGGAATGCTTCAGCTTCAGCATCTAACACATCTCCTTTCTCTTTAGCTATCCGATCAGTAAAGCTTGATCTTTGATTGTACTGAGACAGTCCATCTTTCTCTTGTGTTCTTTACACTGTAGCATACATGTTCCTTCTCCTCTGGCAGTTGTAAAATATCACCTTCTTGCGCGAGCACATGTAATTACCAATATGACCTGGAGCCCTTCCTTGAAATGGTTCAGTAACAATGTGTACATCATGCACCGTAGCATGAGTCCTAGAGTTGGAGGAAGTTCGGAAGTGGTTGTTTGGTGGGTGGAAACTGCTTTTGGGAAAAACACTTAAGAGTATTGCAATCTAAGTCATAGTGGCCATCATAGCGTCATTCGGAGATGCTGAGCAGTTAGGGTGAGGACTTGGAGTTGAGGGTGAGGAAGAGCGGTTCAGATAATTTTTTGTGCGGGTGACTGATTGGAGCAACATAGGCTCTGTGGATCAACAATACTTGTAGACTGCTCTGTTTCTTAGAGTCTTTTTGGATGAGGCTCGTAGGGCTTTTGAGATTGAGTATAGATTCTGAACATAAGGTGTGTGGTTAGATATCCATGTTCTGTTTGAATTAGTCACATACTTCCCCCAATAGGCTGGAGATTGTTGACAAATTTAGTGTTCATCTGATGAGTAGGATTTCGATGCTGTGTAATTCTTTTGTCATTCACAAGCTTGTGGTAACGCACAAAGTAGTCAATGAATGGACTCGTTTTCCAATGGCCAAAAGCGTTTCGTATCATCAACTGATCGTTCCTTAAGTTGTTTAGAGTTCTTCCCGATCCTTGCATAAGTAGATTCTAATTGTTCCATATCTCATGAGCAGTGCCCTGTTTAGCTAAGTGTTTATCTAATTGAGTATGTTGAAGATGTGTCGGGGAAGAAGGTCGACCTTGATGAGGATGATTTCTAGCTGAGGTATCAGCCATTTCGGCTTGTTTTTTCGTCCATTAAACTCAGAATCAAGCTTTTTCCTCGTGTATGCGGGCTCATTTAAGTAGAACCAGTAGGTGGATAGATCGTGTGACCATCGGGTGGTGTAGGTCCAGATGTTCTGAATGGATTTTCCATATACGCTTCCCATTTGGTTTCCCTCGGAATGTACCTTTGTATGCGAATTTTACATGATTCGTAATCATTTTCAACTAACATTGGTGGACGGGTATCGGTACCAGCTGCATTTGTTTCTTCATTGGTTGCCATTGATTAACTTTGTTTATGAATGATCTGATCTTAAGTGACTGTTGATTGATGACTTGGTGTGAGGTTTATGATTTTCGGGTAAATTTGAAACAGTAAAATGCTGTTTTGAGGGCCTAAATGACTCCGAATGGCCAAAATGACTGGGCTCTCGATCAAAGAGGAAAGGGTCTTGATCGTTTTTTTTTTTGGGGGGGGGGGTGGGGCGGGGGGGGTATAGGGCCCCCCACCCACACCCCCCCCATTTCGTGCTTGTATAAAAATTTCGAATAATCCGAGCACAAAAATTTTTGTTTGTGGCAAATCAAGAAAACGCAATTGAGCTGATCAAAACGCAATGGATTGTCAAAACGCAATGGATTGTCAAAACGCAACAAACTTTGTGGTCAAAACGCAATGATACTTGTTGTCAAAACGCAATGATATTTTCTCAAAACGCAATGAAAGTTTTCTCAAAACGCAATGAAAGTTTTGCTCAAAACGCAATGACACTGAAGTCAAAAAGCAATGACTTTTCTTGTAAAACGCAATGCTTCGAAAAAAATTTTTGGCCTGCGTAGCTTTTTAGTTCAAATAAGCTCAATAGAATCTTCAAACGCAACAAGTATGCTCAAAACGCTAATATGTATGCTCAAAAGCAACATGAAATATTCTCAAATACGTAAATGAATATCTCGAAACCACAACGCATGAATATGCTCAAAAGCGCAAACATGATATTCTCAAAACGCAACATGAATATTCTCAAAACGCAATATGAAGACTAACAAAAACGCAACACTTCTAGCTTTTTTTTTAATCCACTTCGAACCCAAAACACAAATAAACCACGTCTCTTTTTTTTTGTTATGATTTGCGAACCAATAAGCACAAAAAAATCACGTACACCCCCTTTTTTTTTGAATTCGATCAAACAAAAAATAAAATAAAACAAACAATCACTTTGGCTCTGTTACCAATTGTAGGATCCCTTAGATCATTCCATAGATTTAATCAAAAAGTTAATAGCACAAAGATTAACATTAAAGAACTTTCTTGTTGAAGAACATAAGAGTGGCTTCAAAAACCTAAAGATGAATAATATTATGAGTGCGTATAATGTCGAAACCTAAAAAAGAAAGGAAACGGCTTTATTTAGCCTTACAATAGGCCTTTGGGCTTTGATGGGGCTTTTTCATTAATGGACCCATTTTACATAAAATTACTACGCTTAACGAGCTAGACTTTTGTTCTTGTATCTTCGAGGCGAAGACTTCTTTGTTTGGGTCCATTTATTGTCCTAACACTTTTGATTCTCGTTTGTGGAAGGTGCCGAGTTTGAAGGAGACTGGTTTGGACAACAAAGCATTTGCGTCTTCTTATCACACTTTGACAGAAGGGATTTTGAAAAGGCTGTAACAGAATAAGTTGTGCGTTTATAAGAAAGAAGAAGGTGTTTTCCCAAGATTGAGTTTGCTTTGTAAACATAGTATACGTTCTCCGTACTTTTGTGGTGCCTTTTCGTTCAGAAAACTTATCAAATAACTGGGCGGATCTTAGATTAGCATTGTCATAGATGGTGCATTCAATTGTTTTTGCATCAAAGAGTCATTTATTGAATTGGTTTGAGCTTGTGCACTTTGATAGAGTCAAACAGGTTTTGTAACTGTGGTCTAAGATGAGCATTTTCTTGGGGATAATCATAACCTGAGATTATAATGACGACTTTCTCATCTTCAAGTTTCTGAAAACAAAGGGTCAGGGCTATTTGATGCACATTGCAGTATCACAACTCTTACCCTTTGGATCTCCCAACTGAGCCTTGCAACCGTTTATTTCGATTTTTTGTTTGCATGGTCATTATAGCGCCTTTTCATACGGAAATCTTGTCATATTTGCATTCCTTCACATTTGGTACCAATTATTCCAAAGAACAGCGTATTCTTTTTCCTTTTTAATAAGATGCAATTTTCAAGTTTTTCTTTCGTACGATCTGCTCTGTTTGGAGATCAGTATACTGCACTTCGTGAGTATGCATATTGAATATATCATGATCATAGCAATTTTCATCATTGGGTACCTCAGTTGATCCATCTGAGTCATAGACGGGAGCATTATCAGTCTAGGTTCAGATGGGGGATGCTTGTCATGCAATGTATCCTCTAAAGTGCAGTTTACTTTTACTCTCTCAGTTTCTTCATAAGCATCTGCATCAGCCATGAATTCACATTCCACTTGAGTGCTTTGGATAACTGCTTCTTCCTCTTGAGCAATCTGCAGCTGTTGCTGAAGATAAGCAGCATCCCGTTTCCTTGGCTTTACTGTGCATTTGCTGACGTAATGACCCTCTCCTCGACAGTTGTAACACATTATCGGATTACCATTGATACCATTACCATTTACCTCTAGCCGGAGCTTTGTGTAACATCTTTTTCGTTCCCATACCGATTTGCATTTCTGAACATCACTAAGACATTCATATTTTCAACTTCTGAATACTCCGGATTTATGACCGCATTGTTTGCCAACCTCATTCCCATCATACTGCACAACATTTTGTCTCACCTGGATTTCCAACATTGTCATCAACCATTTGCATTTTGATGTCTTGGATCGTGTTCATATCCTGTTGTGCAATTTGACTATTGCGGGGGATTAATGAACTTCTTTGGTTGTTGTTTGTTGGTATGGTATTGACTTTGAATGCTTAGCCAATAAATGCCATAAGAAAATGCCCTTTTGTTCATTGCTGTTGTTGGGATTTGAACTGTCTTGTGTTGTCTGGGGGCATTGGTTGTGGCATGTAGTTCGTGTTGAATGAAGGTTGTGGGACAAAGTTGTTGTTGGGTTGTGGATGTTGTATGTAGGTAATGAGTGATGAGAGATCTGGGTGACACGGTGTCTGAGTGTTTGCCATTAATGCCAAAGGATCATGTATGTTTGCAATTCGTTGTGCTCTAAAAGCATTGATGTCTTGCTGAGTCGACATTGCAAAAGTGATGTGAAATGATAAACAAAGATCTTTAGTGGGTAAAGTGATTTGTTGTTGTGGTGGAAAACTATTTCACAGGATTTTACAGATCTTTGATTAAAACCGAGAAAAAATCGAATTTTTCGCGAGATTTTACAAAATCAAGAAAAAACCGTAAAACAAAAAAAAATTTCACTAGTTCGGTCCTCTGCTAGTTCGGTCCTTCGCTAGATCGGTCGTGGCTAGTTCGATCGACGCTAGTTCGATCCTCGCTAAATCGGTCTTCTGGTTCGGTCCTTCGCTAGTTCGATCAACTTAGTTCGATCCTCTAGATCGATCCGCTCGTTCGATCCAACTGGTTCGATCCTCTCGTTCGGTTCACAAATGAATTCACTCGATCGATCCTTGAAGGGAAATCTAGTTCGGTCCTTGAATTGTGTCACTCGTTCGATCCTATATATAAAAAACTCGTTCGGTCCTTAAAAAAATCTCCTCGTTCGGTCCTATAGTTGTTTCACTCGTTCGGTCCAATAGAGAAGAACTCGTTCGGTTGTGGAGTTTTTCCCTTCGATCGATGATCTTTCAAATGATTATGAAAAAATGAATAAAGAAAAATGATACTAAAAAGAGAAAGTGAACCTTTGTTGCAAGATAATGACATGAAAAGAGAAAAATAAACCACACTTTGTTGCAAAAAAAAATTTTGATAACGAGATGAAAATAAAGACCAATTTCCGAAAAAAAACATAAAAAAATTACACAAATCAAGAATCCCAAACACCCAACCTTGGCTCCTTGATACCACTTGTTAGGATATACATTTCATCACTCAAACACGAAAAATAAGAAAATAGATTTTAGGCGAAAGAAAGTAAAAAGGAAAAATGGTTTACTTGTTCATGAATAAGAAAAATGAGAAGCATCACCCTCTCCACATTGGAGAGGGCTATAAATTAGGTACAAGAGAGGACTATTCATAGAGGGTTTGAGTTGGGCGGTTCATAATACAAAATAGGCTGAGCCCGACAAACTAGGCACTACTAGCTTACTAAATTCCGTAAATACATTTTACTTATACAGGTCGGAATATTTTAATGCCTCACTTTAATAAAATAACCCGAGCTATCAGAAATGTTGTGAAGTAGTTGTAATAAGTTGTTGAAGCTAAATGGTACTAAAATCATAGCTTAAAAATAACCATGTCTAAATTCACAAAAACCTCCAAAACTTCTAGTTTGGTCCAAATTTCTAACAGACATTTTATAATTTTATAAAGATAGACATCTTTGAGGATTCCAAATGATAAGAAACTCGAAAAACGGGATTTAAATAAGAAGGAAGATACAACTAGTTACGAGTTTTACGACGCTAAATACTTTATAAAACAAATTTTATAAAAAGTTACTATTCATGGCAGTAACATATACTTTATAACATCAATAATATGATAAAAACTTCATTTATGAGAACTGTGTTCGAAAGAATCGCTAAAAACTAAGTGCTATAACAATAAGTTAAGACATAAAAACGGGTTTTACTTAATTAAAAGTTTAAAAAACGATTTTATAGATGTTATATGAACAGGTTAAACACTTTTTCATCACTGGATCTCAATAAACCTAAAAATGTGATTTATGATACACTTCTTAATACGAAGCACATGTGGTCGTAAGAAACGCGAGAAAGGGCCATTTTAAAACGTCAAAGTTATGTCATTTTTGCCTAAAGGCGTTAATTTATAAACGTTTTTACTTATAAATACGGATTTACGTAAAACGTTAGGAATGGTGATATAGCTATATAGAATATTATATTTATTAGTTATCAAGTGCTAATATTCTTAGGGAAAATTTCATAATGAGACTTCGTCGGATGGTCGTATTGACGAGTTGTTGGATTTACGATTTAAAGTGTCTAACTCCTTTGTACGTATGTCATGACCTCTATAAATTATGATAGCCGATCGATAGTACGATAGAAACTAATATAGGATTATTACAGTTGTTGATAGATAACGTACTTGAATACTGATTTGATCCCTATATTAAATAGGTTGATCTCGGGCGTTAGCGTGACGCTGTTTTTACTGGATATTTGTTATCAGGTTACTCACTCAGGTGAGTTCTTAGCTCATGTTTTACAATTATTCAATTATTGATTTACAAGTTTTTGGGGTGAGAAACATATGCATGTTTTACAAATTGGACGCAAGTGTACATTTTATCATGATTACGTTTTGCCTAAGTAGCGATAACCCACTATGCCTATGAATCATGAACTGTCAATTACTGGAATGTGAGCGCGAATGATTATAGATAGATCTATTTGGGATTGACCTCCCCGTTCGGGTGACTAGCTATCACTGGAAACGAACGTATATCATGTCGGATTTTAGATGTTACGGGTTGAACATCGTCACGGGCAATGTAGGCAATATTTATATATTGTATTCATTTATGTCGAGCTTCGGTGTCATGAGCTTAGGAAAACATAATTACATTTTGTGATGTCTGCATCTGTTGCATTATCACGGGGAAAGTCTTGCGGTCCTGCTTATACATTTACATAAACCTATGAAATTCACCAACTTTATGTTGACGTTTTAAATGCAATGTTTTTCAGGAGATCATTAGGGCACGGGGTGCAAAAGGGATACATTGGTGGTTATGTTTTGGATGTCCTGCATTAAAGATTTAGTCGCATTACATTTTGTATATCTGTTATGGGCTGGAAATCTTTGTAATAATAACAAGTAAACAAGTGAAGCTTCGAGCTTTTGTAAACATTTTGTTAAATCCAATGTATCAGTTTTAAAACGACTTTTAATTGTCGTTCAATATATATCTTGTGCTAGTGATCTGAGAAGTAACACGCCTCGGACCCTTATTCCGCTGCGACCCAATTTGGGGGTGTTACAGATTGGTATCAAGAGCCAAGGTTATAGAGAACCAGGTCAAATGTTTTTGCTGGACTATAACCGTTTTCAAACATTGCATTTATACAAAGGGGTTTTCATAGGACATACATGCACAAATTTTGCATTAGTTAGTTGAACTAGATGCATTCATGATTGATATACGTATTTATAAGATATTACGTATATAAGGATAAGAGTCTTATATTAGCATACTTATATAAGCTAATTTTGATTTCAGATATTATCATGTCAGATTCTGAGCATTCTACAGTTACATACACATCAGTATCCATTCCAGTTGAGGACGATTCAGACTTTGGTTCACCGGGAGTCGATGGACCACCCATTATGCCAGAGGACCCATATGCTTACATAATGGCTGCTTATCAGGTTCCACCATCGCCTGACTACATACCTGGCCCCGAGGAGCCACAGTCACCACCCCCACTGGACTTTGTTCCTGAGCTGATGTACCCTGAGTACATGCCACAGGAGGATGAGATACTCCCGGCCGAGGAGCAGCCACTACATGCTGCTGCCTCACCCACTGCAGATTCACCAGGATATGTTCCTGAGTCTGATCCGGAGGAGGAGCCGGAGGAGGACGATGAGGATCCCGGGGAGGATCCAACTGATTACCCTGCCGATAGGGGTGATGATGATGAGGAGGAGGAGGATGAGAAGCCTTTCGGAGATGATGCTGATGATGAGGATGAGGACGAGGATGTGGAGGAGGAGGAGGAGGAGCACCCAGCTCTGGCCGACTCTGTCCCACTTGTATACCGTATGAC
>BQNB010011823.1:45052-80512 GCA_026074375.1 Tanacetum coccineum | reverse complement strand
AGGACGATGAATTTATCCTTTTTGGGAATTTTAAGATTAAAGTGCGTCTTGTTCTATGACCCTAAAAGTTATGAAATAACGAAAATCAAACATGTTAGTTAGTTTCTTAAAAAGAAAAGTACAAAAAAATGAAAAAAATGGGGGAAAATACAAAAATATGTGTGGTAATAAGTGTAAATATTTAAAAAACGGTAAAAATGGGGCTTTTCAAAGCTATTGATTCTTAAATTCCCCTTGATGAACACTTAGCTACTTTTCGAGGTAATTAGTCGAGGGGGATTGAGATTCTTGGTTTTCTAAAGTGTTTACTTATAGCATTGCGTGAGGACATGACAATAGTTTAGTATGGGGGATTTTGGTATGTGCTTAAATACACATACCTTTTACCTAATAAAATGACCCTAAAAGACCAAAAACGGACATAAAATGCCAAATATATGTGTGTTTTGCTATTTATGATGCGCATGTAACGGATATTCAGAAAAAGGACAAAAACGAAGCAAAACCGACAAAACCAAGCACGGGAATGGAAAGAGCGTGAAAAATTCAAAGTCAACAAAAGTCAAAGTCAAAGACGAGGCCGAAAAAGAAGAAATCTTAAATGGACCAACCCGCACCCAAATTAATGGGCCGGGTCAGCCCATCAAGCTTTTATATTACACATACCATTTTACCTATAAAAAAGCCCTAAATTCCTTTTAAATCATCCGGCCCAAAAACAATTAACTAAAGCCCAAACCCACTTAACCCGTTAACCCCCTTTACCATACAACCCTTATACTTGTTACATTGTTAGTCCCTTGTGACTAATGACACTTAACCCCGTTAACTCTTTACCCCCTTAAACCCCAAAACCCTCTACCCCCCTCGTCCCTAAACCAAACGAACAGTACCCTAAATCATTTCCCGCCAAACCCAGATACTCCCTCCGTCCCATATTAAATGACCACTATTGACTTTTGCAATCTTTCTTTTTTAATTTTGACTTTAAATATATTTGTTTGTATTATGTGATACTTGATAATAGTTATAC
The DNA here is from genome assembly GCA_026074375.1 of Tanacetum coccineum. Taxonomy (NCBI): domain Eukaryota; kingdom Viridiplantae; phylum Streptophyta; class Magnoliopsida; order Asterales; family Asteraceae; genus Tanacetum; species Tanacetum coccineum. Next base: position 79,479 of record BQNB010011823.1, on the reverse strand, counting down.
CAATGAAAAATTCATTTAAAACTCAATTTAATCTATGAGCTTGGTGAACAAGAAAGATGAGGGCTGAGATTGAAGACTTTGAAGCCTCTCTCACAACAAACACAACAAGCACAAGTCAAAGAGCTGAGCTTCATTTTAAAGTCTATATATAGAGAGCTTATTTCTCCAAAAAAAAACTTATCTATGAGTAGTTTAATGTAATTTAGGAGTAGATTAACTTTATGCTTATTTACCAGCTTATTTAATTTTTCAGTATTCTACTTTTCAAGCATTGTAACCTTTTTAAGATTTATAAAATTTCAGTTAAGTTCAATTTAAATTCTGTTTTCACTTAATGCAATTTAAGCTTAATTCAGTTTACAAGTCCTTTTCATAAGCTCATTATTGTTTTAACTCGGTTTCACTCAAAATCCACCCTAAATTACCTCAGCTTAACTTGGAAGATAAGCCAGATTGGGATGGGCTTATTAGACCCTACTAGCTTGTTTACAACAAGCTAGAGCTTGTAGAATAAGCTCTTTTGAGCATTTAGTCCTTATTTTGAGCAAAAGGACAGAGGTACTTTCACTTTTATTCTCTTAAAGCTTATTTTATGTTTTGCTTATTTACTGCTTATATCTGCTTATTCATGCTTATTTTGTGCCTATTCATGCTTATTTTGTGCCTTTTCATGCTTATTTTGTCTAATGTCAGCTTAAGATGTTAAGTTTTTAGTTTTAAAACAGTTAGTTTAAGTTTCAATGAATCTGTCCTAAAATAAGCTTTTTAGTCTAACTTATCATTAAGTGCTTATTTTTCCTTAATCTTTGCTTATTTATCTTTTATTTGCTTAGCTTTAAATCTGTCTTTATAAATTTCAGCTTAACTCTAACTTTTGAAGTTTAAAAATGGCATTTAGATATTTAAAGGGGTGTTTGGATCAAGAGCAGTACTAACTCCAAGTTAGTACTGCTAGTGGTTCTTACCACTTTGGTTGTTTAGATTAGTTCTAAAAGTTGTTTAAAACAAGTTTACACAAGTTTGGGTACGGTTTTCATAAGCATCATTTGGTTCTGTGGTAGTATAATCAGTTTTAGGATTAATTTGTTTGAACCTAAGTCTTAAACCTCTAAAAGTGTGTTTACATGTTTCATTTTAAGTCCTAAAACAAGTTTAGAATCTGGTCAAAAAGGTTTAGGTACTGTTTCATTCATTTTCTCATTTTTACCCATTTTGCTAAAATCTGTCCAAGACTCAGTTTATACACCTTAGTTTTAAGATCAAATTTAGATAAGCAAATTAGTGTTTTAAGTTCTGAAAATTGGTGCACAAGTAGTTTAACATATGAACTTTAAGGTTTAGAGTTTGTTTTGAAATTTAGAGCTTATTTGATAAGCTAATTTTGAGGCTGCAACTTGTTAAAAATCTGCTTAAGCTACTGTAACCAGTTTTAAAGATTCTTAGTTTTCTTGATTTTAATCTGTTTTAGCTTATGTTTTTAGTGTTGGAACTTGTAGTATAATAGGTAATCTTAACATGTTTGAAGTTTCAGCTTGTAGGAGTAGCTTATAGTAGCTTAATCTAGGTTTAAAAGTTGCTTAAAATCTGTTTTTGGTTATAGTCATTTCTGTCTAATATTGCTTTTTCATTTAGTCTTTCCATGAATCAAAAGTTGTCCAAATCAGTTGATATTTGTTTTTCTAGATAGCTTGTTGGGTAGACTAATTAAGATTTCATTTTGAGAAGCTAGATTTTGGCTGAGATTGAAGACTTTGAAGCCTCTCTCACAATAAACACAACAAGCATAAGACAAAGAGCTGAGCTTCATTTTAAAGTCTATATAAAGAGAGCTTATTTCTCTAAAAAAAACTTATCTAGGAGTACTTTAATGTAATTTAGGAGTATTTTAACTTTATGCTTATTTACCAGCTTATTTAATTTTTTAGTATTTTACTTTTCAAGCATTGTAACCTTTTTAAGATTTATAAAATTTCTGTTAAGTTCAATTTAAATTCTGTTTTCACTTAATGCAATTTAAGCTTAATTCAGTTTACAAGTCGTTTTCATAAGCTCATTATTATTTTAACTCGGTTTCACTCAAAATCCACCCTAAACACCTCAGCTTAAAATTTGGATGATAAGCCAGACAAGGATGGGCTTATGGACTTACCAGCTTATCATAAGATAAGCTGGAGCTTGTAGAATAAGCTCTTTTGAGCATTTAGTCCTTGTTTTGAGCAAAAGGACAGAGGTACTTTCACTTTTATTCTCTTAAAGCTTATTTTATGTTTTGCTTATTTACTGCTTATATCTGCTTATTCATGCTTATTTTGTGCCTATTCATGCTTATTTTGTCTAATGTCAGCTTAAGATGTTAAGTTTTTAGTTGTAAAACAGTTAGTTTAAGTTTCAATGAATCTGTCCTAAAATAAGCTTTTTAGTCTAACTTATCATTAAGTGCTTATTTTTCCTTAATCTTTGCTTATTTATCTTTTATTTGCTTATCTTTAAATCTGTCTTTATAAATTTCAGCTTAACTCTAACTTTTGAAGTTTAAAAATGGTTTTTGAGATTTTAAGGGGGTGTTTGGTTTAAGAGGGAAAATGGGTCAAAAATGGTTTAAAAACTGTTTGGATCATTAATCCAACTTTAACAACCCCTTTTGAGTTGTGTTAATCAGTTTTTAAAAAGTTTTAAAGTTTAAATGTGAGTTTTATGGTTTTGTCTAAAAGTTGTCTAAATTTGTGGTGTTAAATCACTTTAGAATAAGCTTATTTGATAAGGACTTTAAAAACAGATTTATAGTGTTGATTTGTGTTGTTTTTAGTGTTAAAATGCAGTAGGATAAGTTTAGCTTAGTTTACTTTAGTTTTTAAAAGTTTGGTCATAATCTATCTAGTTTATGTAAAGTTTAAAATGTCCATCTTTCAAAAGCAAATTTAGATAAGCTAAAGTGTGTTTTAGCTTATGATTTTTCTTGCACCAAGTTCATTAGGTATAGGGATTAATCTGTTTTAGCTTATCTTAGATTTATAACATCATTTACTAGCTTAAAATCAAGGCTGCAAAAGCCATTTTGTCCTTTTAAAATCTTTGAAAAAAACCAAAATCATAGTGTACTCAGCTTTTTCATAAGCCTTTTTCATGGCTTATCTGAATTTCAAACTCCTTTTTCTTTGATGATTATTGTAGCTTATAGGATAAGCTTGATTTGTATATAAGCCATTAAGCCATAATGATAGCTTATGGCTTTTAAAAATTGGCTTAAAAGTAGTAAGTTAGCCTTTGTAAACTGTTTTATATATTCAAACTGTCCTAGTAGCTTTTTATTACTTTTTTGTTTATTTTTTGAGCTTATTTTAAATCCTTAGTGCTTATTAGTTTAGCTTAGGGTCTGTTTTATTTAGCTTATTTGATTTCAGTTGCTTATTTTGTCTAAAAAAGCCAAAAGTATGTTTTAGCTTAATGACACTTAGCTTAATACCTAAACTGCCATTTTATTTATACTTAATCTAACTTATTAATAAGTTCTGTCAATAGTGTCTTTATTAAAGTAGCTTATTTTTAGCTTAAGTTTAGTTTTCAAAAAGAAAATTTTCAAAAAAAATGTGTTTTCAAAAAGAGGGGTCACAGGGGTCGAACCTATGACCTCCCCCTTTCTATAGCCAAGGTCTCAACACACATCACACATGCCAACTGCCCTAGGGTCTTTTTCATTTTTTACTTCACACTATTTAATTATTATACACCTTTTCAGTTTTTAGCTTATTTGCTTCTTTGAATTTTCTGGGCTTATTTATAAGCTTAATTTTCCAGTTCTTATTTTTCTTTGATTCTTCATAGTGTAAGGTACTTTCCCTAATTTTTCTAGAATTTAGTAATTAGTCTTCTACTTTTAATAATTAACTTAGATTAAAACCGTTTTTAATTCATAATAAATAAAATAAAAGTCAAAGAAATATAATTCTTTTTTCTAAAATTTTCTTTTATTATTTAGGACATATAAAAATTAAATTTGCGTTTGTAGGGTTAAAATTTTATAATTTAGGTTTTTAAGTCGCGTTTTTACGTTCCCGTTATCGTTTTTAATTCGTAGTTGCTTTTGTTTTTAGTTTAGCTTCCCTTTAATTACTTTTTCCCGTAGAATTAGAAAACCAAATCTAATTTGTGATTATTCAAGCATAAATTCTCAAACGATACTCGATTTTCAAATTCGCACCTCGTCGGGAAACGACCCGGGAAGGTTTTTTGGGATTTTGCTTTGGTCAAAAGTAATTTCCCTTCTAAAAGCCTTACGAAATTCTTATTATTGATATTTTGGGACTACTTATTATATATTTATATTTATATTATATATATATAGTAAGAAATCTTTGTGATCAAACCCAAAAAGGCATAGCTGTAAACTCATAGCGTCCATAACGCATCCTAAAAGCAGTCTTTGGATTTCATCTTCGTGCACCCTTATTTGGTGACAGCCCAAATAAAGATCTATCTTACTCAACTCGCGATAATCTATGCACATCCTAAACGACCCATCCTACGTATTGACAAGCAATACATGTGCTTCCTTATAGCGAATAACTAGGTCGGTTAAAACCTTTACCTTGCAGCTCTTGCAATTATTCCAACAACTTTTTCATCTTCGTAGGCGCCAAACGACACGGGCCTTCGCAATCAGTGTTGCTCCGTGTACTAACTCTATACGAAATTCTACTTCACGCCGAGGGGTAAACCTATTAAATCCTTAGATAACACTTTGGGGAACTCACATACTACAAGTATATCAAATAATTTTGACTCATCTACTTTGGTACTCCTACGAGACCTCGCATTCACATTAGTTCGTTTCCCCACGAACCTCCAGCACCTTCAAATACACCAAAGGCATTTTAACCATCTCCTAATGGCATACTTTCTCAGCCTTATACTTCACAACTAATTCTCTCATACGACTATATCAACCCTCTCATAACCAATGTTACTAGATCTATAGTGAAACAAGAACCTTCTAATTCTAACAACTTAACTCATCTGTTTCACTACCTCGATCACATAGGCACAACTCAAAAGATGTGAACTAACATCAATTCTAAGATCACATAATACGGACATCAAACGAATTCGAAGGACCACGGTAAATCGAATAGGGTAATGCACGAATATCGAACCAACTATGAACAAATACCAAGACTTTACATGTACCAATTTTTGGTAAAAATTCAAAAATTACAAAAACTCAAAGGAAAATCAAACCGAATGTATGTATTGATAAGAAAAAAAACAAACCATCGACACAACAAACGTACCATCGATGCATGAGACACCTATTGAATAACACCACGTATCACGACCTATAAATAAAAGAATACGAACCTTGTACAAAAAATTTGATTTTTTTTACCCGCGATAATTATCTTCCATAACTTTATATCAGTCATTTTTAAAACAGTAGAATCATATTAGTTAATAATGTAAATCATTTAAAAATAATAATTTTAAATGAAATTTTCATAAACTTAGTTTAAATATAGTCTTCATAAAAAAATCAAGGGATGGCTGTCACACCCCCAGACGGGGCCTGGTCAGAATACGTGTCCAAGGGCGTGACGACATAACAATCAGAACACAAAGCAATAAAGAACGACCACTAATCATGGATATTTAAAAAAAATTGTACTCGTTGCATAAAGAAAATTTATTTATGTTTTACAACCGGTCATAAGAAAGTTAAATGTAGCGGAAGCATAACAAAGTTTGACAATGACAACGAGTATGTAAATAGATAAGTCTTGAAATTGGCGAAGTCACATAGCACATAGAAACTCATAGACTCCATTGCATCAAGAATCAGCCAAGACTAAGCACCTGAGAAAACATGTTAAAAGTCAACATAAAGGTTGGTGAATTCTAGGTTTTAATGTTATTTAATGAGTGGTCCACAAGATTTCAAAAACGATCATGGGACTACCTATAAACAAATACACATCCCCATAAAAAAGTTTCTTATTTGTTACGCTAAGCTCATGACACCGATGCTAATAACAACAAGGCATATCATATCATGCCACATAGTATTCCTGCCCTAACTGGTGTCCCAAACCAAAGACCACCACAACGCACATCGACATGACATATATCTGTTTGTTCTTCGTTATGTGGACTAAGCAGATTGCGGATATATCTGTCTAAATTGATCTATTTATTCTTTCGTGCTCAACTTAAACCAATCCATATTGGCCATATGTGACTAATGGTTCATGGGATAGTTTTGGGCAAAAAAAATAGTGGTTGTGTAAGCATAACTTTTAGGCAACACATTAAACATGTAAAACTAAAGTTAAAAACTTGTGTCTAATTTTTAAAGCAAACAATGTTTCTCATCCCAAAGTATAAAGCATTTGTAAATCCGGGTATTGAAATAAAATGTGAGGGGCTATGAACTCACCTTATGCAAAAGTGGTGAATCGATAATCATCGAAGATTAATATAAAGCCGTGGATCATACACGCGTACCTAAAAAAATGACGCGTCTAGGGAAAACGAAAGTATAACCAGTAAACTTGTTACGATTCGCTTTCAAGAGGAAAAGACAGGGTCCATTGTGTTGTTTGTGCTTTAGTTTATTTAATAAAGTATGACTAAATAAAATTATAGAGTTTTTTCGTTAAGTCCCGACGTTTATCCGAAAATTGCCATTTTTAGTAACTTTCTATTTTGGGTAAGTTTTTAGTTTCAGGACGTTAATACCGTCCCCTATAAATTGATATATCCATATTTCCTAAAAAGCAAATATCTCGACCTAACTACTTAATCATATGCTCAGTTAAACTAATATGTGCTAATATATTATAATTTTTAGAAAACCCTACATTTTTGTTAGTCTCTGACATCAATAAAATATGGTTCACTGACATTTCTAAAGTTTCCTCTAAAAAAAAAAAAAAATATACAAAAAAAAAATTAATATCTTTAAGGTTTCTATTTGTTTCGTGAAGGTTTTTTTTTAAAATAAATGGGGGGGGGGGCTCCCAATATAAGCCTAAAAAAAGTGGTCCGTAAACATTTTATTTTTTAGTTCCCACAGCAACTACATTATTTGTTTTTCCAAAAAGTGTTTCAAAATTCATTTCGCCATAACTTGGCCGTTTAAAGTCCGTTTTTAGTGTTTAATATACGGAAATCTATCTAAACGAAACGAGCTATCTGAAAACTACTTTTTCAACTATTGAAACCATTTTTAAGTGTCCTACAACCTCATTTACATTTTCAATCAGCAACTCATATTTTCGAAAATGTACTATAGACTACTTAACCATAGACTCAACCATCAGAACCGCCATGTGTTCTAGTCTAAACCTAACATTCCTTTTTCGCCAAAACATACCAACAAAACCACTCTTAATCTATCCTAACCTCATCATATCTATTGTTGCAAACCACATTGTTATCCCATGAATTTAATCCATTACACAACACTAATCTTTACCAATATGCTAGAAAATAAGAAGAAAACTTAGAGAGAGAAAGTAGAGAGAGAGAGAACCAAGGGGGAAAGGAAGATTTCGATTAAAGAATTGGTGGATTACAATTGTGATATGAAAATGTAAACCATCTCCCTTCTCCATGTGTGGTGAAGGGATATTTTATACAGCATGCCTCCTGTGCTATCTTGGCATCTTGGGCTTTCTAAAACGGTCCCGGTGGGCTTGGTCTTATCTTGGGCTTTTGAGACCCGAACACAGAACAATATTAGATTTACTATACAAGCCCATTGAACCAGACTAGCCTATTACATTACAAGACCTAATTTGACTTTCTAAGTTCGATACATTCTTGTTGACTTAATATAAATAAGGTATCATCTCCCCATGTTGAGTCTCTTTCTTCAAATACATCATCTGTACCACCTGATGACATGAAGGTCATGACATTTGAGGGTTTTGCTTTGCCTTGTTTTGGTCTTATCTTGTTTGTAATGGCTTTGTTAATCCCATGCTTTGTGATCCTTGATTTTGAACCTTTATCTTTTGACTTTGAAGTTCTTGGAGATTCGTTATATTGCATTCATTCTCCTGCTTTTGAACTCATCTGGATTTGTCTTCCTTGATCAACTTGTGTCGGATCTTGACCTACATGCTCATTACTTGTTACATTCTTGTTTGACTTTTTGATTATAAGTATAACATTCTCCCCATTGATTGGATTCTTTTTTTGACTTTGAGGCTTTTTGATGTGGGAAAGATTAGAATCAACGATCTTGATGTTGAATGATTGACTTTTAAAGCATTGTGTTATGAGCATGTGGGTTTATGAATTTGAACTTCGCTGGATGGATGAGGCACGGCCGGCAAACACCGTCGTCTTATCCTGAAATAAAACAGTTAGCAATAAAAGATGAATATGACTTTGTCATTCATCTTGAGTACGGTTGCATTAACCTCTGGTTTCCTGTTATATAGTATAAATACTATACCTTGTGATCAGGTAAAGATTACAAAAGAATCTCCTTGACTGGTGTTTTCCAGTTCAAAAGCGTAGGATCTTCTAACACTTATGTATCTGATTTCCACCATTGCTGCTAGTTCTCATTATCGGAACGTCTCAAAGCAGACAACACGATAAGAGTAAATCAGATAGTTACTATCTTTCTAATTTAGTCGTTCAATTCATTTAGGAACAAAATTGATATCAGTTATCCAAGTCGATTTAATATTAGAATCATTTCAAGTCACTACCAAGAGGCTTATTTGAGTGTTGGCTCAAGCAGGATTTCCATCTAAACTGGTGAATACTCAAGTATCACTCGGATGTTCATGGCAAGATCACTCAAGGATAATGACGTAGGATCTCTTTGTTACAACTTGTGAAAATTTGCGGTGTTCAACAAGTGTATTTTGACATTGTGTCCTAATGAGATTTATAATTTGATCTCTTTTTGGCTCTAGACTCGATTTAAGCACTCTTTGGTTTTTAGTATTCGGAGGCTTGGAGCAGACTGCCAACCTATTCAATTATCAACAATTCAGAGTGATGATGTCAATAGATAATCGTGTGTTCTCCGTGACCAATTGAGGAAATGTTTTCTTTTGAGAGAAACCTGAATGGCTGGGAAGGGTTGTGCATTGCATCACTGGGTCCATGATGTCGTCTTCAATATCAACAATCATCTTTGTGATTTGATAGATTATTGTATAGACTCTGGTTTCTTCCTAAGTTGTGTTTGTAGGAGCAGCATCTTTCTTTTACACCTTTTTCATACATTTCTTTTTCATTCTTCAACCCTTTCAATGCTTACCAAGACGTCATTACTAAAACCTTGTTGTGATTGTTCCAGTGTTAGCTCAATCTTTGTCTGGGCATTTTTTCCCTTTTATCTTTTCTTTCATTCATACCTTAGGATCGCCTATTTCTAACTATGGAGTGTCCTTGGGTAGATCCCTCCGGTTCTGGTTGGATCATAGGACTAATATAACCTAACCACCTTATGACTTTAGAATCGTCATGAATTAATAGGTTGTTGGTTATAGAGACTCGAACATTAAATCCTATTTTTGACATTGTTGTTTTCAAATACTCCCCTACACATGGTGCTTCGGGATTCAAAAATTGTTTAGCAAATGAAGGAAAAAGAGTGTTGCACTTAGAGTCTTAAGATCACATTCGTCTCTATCCTATTTTACATTACCATTTTCTCCTTCAATTTTAAATATTAAAACACTTAGTATTTTGAAATATCAGTTGAATTAAAATTTGACTTGAAAATATTCCATGAGAGAGGAAAAAAATTATAACACGATATTGCATGAATATATTCGATCAAGCTCCCTTCAATCAATATATGTGGGATTATAATATTTATTAAAACTTGAAATGGGAATGAAATATTGTTATGTTAACCATAAATTGTTGAAAACGGAGTGAGATGCCTTAATGATCATATGTACATAATAATTAACATTATAAGTTTCCACATTTTAATTTACAATTGTGTGTTTGGTACATAAAATTGACATTTATGAGCACCGATGTTACCCAACCACATTACAAGCTTTAGTTTTTAAAAAAGCTCCCCCCTCTGAAATTGATTCACATTCAAATGACATTCTACGTACACAATTCTTTGAAAATTATTTCGAGGAAGGGAGTTTTGAAACACCTCAATTTTAACAAATATCACTTTTTATGGATAAATTACCACAAAATTATATTGTAGACAATTTTGAAATTGAAAGTTCTTTTTTGAAAATTATGTTCAACGATTTTAATTCATGTATAGAAGACTTCTTTCTATTTTAGAGTAAGCGCACTGAGGCGTACACTTCCCTGTTACATTCCGAGACTGATGTTATTGTACTGAAATGACATTAAGGGGTTTCCCAATTGAGATAATTTAGAAATGACATGTTTGAAAGCATATTTGAAAACTCCTGTGCGAACTTACATTTAAACACGACAGTGTCGGATGTTAATCTACTTTTCTAGGTATGAAATTTGTTATCGATCCAAACGAGACATGGTCGAAGAGATTTCTTTTTGAGTATTTTTGAAATTTTTTCTGATTTTTTATTTTGTTTTTCTAGGTTTTTTATTTTTCTATTTTTCTTTTTCAAAAATCTTTATACAATCAAAAATAAGAGAGGAATAATAAAAATATGTACAAATCAAAGTTTTCCATATGCAGTAGTGACAGATTTGTAGCTAGAGTTGAAGTGGTGAAGGTTCAATTAGGTTGTTGTTGACGTTTATTTGATGACAATCTGTAGTAGTGACTGGGAAGAACTTCTAAAAACAACTTGATTTTCTCCATTGAAATATCTCGTCAAAACTAAGGATCCGATATAGCAAATCAGTCTCAATTATGAGTTGTTTACATGTCTCAGTGGCTTGATGAACTTCTATTGGACCATGTGAGTTGCGGGCTTTACATTTTTGGTTTAAAGTCATTTTACATAAGGTTCGGAGGCTTGATCTGTGTGATATCAAACGTCATTTTTCTGTATCATAATCTGTGAATCCACTTTGACAATGATTTCTGAGATATCATCTTTTTCGAACCCATTCTACTGAGATTTTCCTTTTGACATTACATTAAGGTACTGCATTAAAATCAAGACTTTGTTCCTTCTGAATATTGACTTGATGTACACTGCACTTACATCCAAAGTTTGTTTGTAGGCATTAAATTATTAGAGTCTATATCTACATTATGAAAACATTGTGGAGGTTCAACTTGTCAACCTTGCTTGTGCATGAGTCATTAACTTCCTTTGGAATTCCACCTTAAGACCAACAGATTCGAAAAATTCTACACGCCGGGTTTACACCTAAGATCAATCTAGAGATGTTTTCTCATACATAGCGACGAAGTCCGTTATTAGGAGGGGGATAACCTATGTCCTGTAAAGATCTTGCTACCAGGTTTCTGAAGTATGGAATCTTTTGATTCTCACGGGTTTGTTATTTTTTGTGGTCTTATTGGATTGAGTCTTTTGCACGTTGAATTTATTCCTTCGGGAGAGTTTTGTTACTTACAAGCATCATGATTTGCATTAATGACACACTTATGACATTGTAGAACAAATTATAAGTTTTGGAATCTGAAAAAGAACTTGAAATCTTAGAGTGATCTGCTTTGGGCAACATTCGTTATCGTAACGCGACTACTCTTGATACATGCAAACTACTAGATGTTTGCATTGTTGCTCCTAGGGTTTGGTTTGCTACTTTCATCAGTAGTGGTTTGAATTCTAGCAGGGAAGAAGGCACAACTAGTTGTTGTGTTCCTATCTACTTTCTTGTTTCTTTTTCTTACTACATCTAGATCAGTGATTTTGAACCATGTCATTTGAACTAATCTTGGAATGTTCTTAGAATATTCCTAGAAGAGCTAGATGGCAATCATGTGATCAGGATTTGCAATTGGTTGGATTCTGTTTTCTTAGGTAATTAATGTTGAGTGACTGGTTTTGACAAATTCTTATTCACATCAACTTAGGAGGGCAAATCATGTTGTTTTGCCATTTGAGGCCCTTTCAGATTTATATGCTATTGGTTGTCTAACAACTGATGGGTTCTTTGTGTTGGTAACTCCGGGTTTCCCCAGACTGATGTTATCTTATCAACTTAGTATTATACATATTTCATTTTTAACTTCCTTAAGTCATTTTTTAAAGAACTATTGCAAAAAACCTTTTCCTGAATATGGTGCATTTTTATTCAAGGTTTATTAGCAAGCAAAGATGTTTGTATCTGTTCTGTAGTCTTAGATCTTCGTAATTTTATAGATTAATTACAAATCTTTATAATGATGTTACAAAGTCTCATTTTCCTTATGTAATTAGCCACTACTATGCTCTATTTCGTGTTCTTGTTATACAAGTACATCATTTTCCTTTTCAATCTTGGCTTTATTACTTGTTTCATTCATAAATTTTACACATAGTTGTTCTGATTTTTAAGATTTGATTTTGATATTGAAGTTCGTGAGAGGAATGCAATGTGCTTCCATTCTTGAAAAATCTTTTTGAAAATTGGGCAACTGTCTCTTTGAGCAAAATTTTTTCAGACTCCAAGTGATTGTTTTGTGTATTCAGTTGTCTTTGGTTATCTAAGTGATGAAATCAAGCATAGGACTTTATAACTTGACTTGTTTCAGGATATGGTTCAACCTACCTTACAACAATGTTTTAGGTTGCTCGATAAGCTGTTGGTCCTATTCAAGGATGTTGCATTCAGCATGTCATATGTACCTCAGCCATTGGGCCTCTTAGTCATTTATGGGTTCTGATTATCACTGCATCAATCATATCTGTATCAATTCCCTGACACTGTGCTGTCCATCTTGCATGTTGAGTCTGTCACTAATGTTTCTGGTTTCGGTCAACTAAATCAGCATCCAATGCTTTTAACGTATTAATCTTATTCTCTTGCGTCTGCATCTGTCTTTTTATTCACCACTTCTTTCATACTGTTTTAATGACTGTTACATATTCAGAACTGACTTCTTAAACATTACCAATAAGTGTTGGAGTAGTGATTTCTCTGAAGTGTTGAGCACCCTCGAGGTTAGTTATCAATAAAATATAGTACCTTGTCTGTCATTTGATTGTCTTAATCCAATGTTAAAACTTTGAAATCGAATGAAAACTTCGGATTGGTTGTTTACCACCCAAATGGCTCTTCCATGGGATCCATCTTCTTTGGAAGTCATCTTTGTAAGTTGCTTTTGTAGTTGTTCTCGTTGAGTAGCATTGTTCTTGTGAATAGGTATAAACATTTGACACTAAGATTGACATGGAATGCCCGTCTGAATCCCTATGTTCGATCGTGAGTGCCCTTTTAAGTCATCTTTTGAAAAGAACATTGAAGGTGGAATGATGAGATCGAAAATATGCCATGCATCTTTTCTTTTTGCTTTTGACATCTTTGTAATTTGTAATGCCTATGCACATCTTTTGTTTCAGAATTCAAGCTGCATTCCTTTACTAATTTGCTGGATGCCGTCCATCTGTATCTATCTTCTTCTCTGCAGAAACAGTGTTTTGTTGATCAACTAAATTCAAACTTTCTATGTATCAACATTTCAATGTTGAATTGGATTTGAATGATCTTCTTGTGTTTGCATCAACTTCTTTTGTTTCAACAATTGTGGAGTTCGTTGTTGATGAAGAATTAACTCAAACATGTATTTCCCGAGGGAATCCATGTTAAAGATCATTGCATCGTAAAATGATTGAACATCATATCTTGTATAATTCTGCATACGCACTTTTAATTCTGAATTGAAAGCATTTTCAACGTTGTTGAGTTTTTTGTCAAAGTTGTTTTGCAATCAGTCTGAGAAAATTATTTCTTTGGTAAGATTTGATTTTATAGTACAATCCAAAAGTATTGATGAGATTGTTCCTTTTGAAGATAGGCATGTTACCAAAATCTTGTAAATGTTTTCTATGAGAAACTTGAGTGTAGACTGAATTGCTCACGAAGGACTGTTCGTGCTTTATTTCCTTTAATAGTTGTGTCTTCTTAAGAACTTTAGAAATTGAACAGGATGAAAAATGTGTCATTCTGAAGAAGAACTTGATGTTTGTGTTAGCATTTGGTATTTGACATTTTGATGTTGTGAATGGATATCGGATCTTAAGTAGGTAAAGTGTTGATTGTTTTGTTGTGTGAGAGAATGCAATTAACTTCCACGGGATTTTACAACTCTATGATTAAAACCGAGAATAAAATGAATTACAAGTCGGGATTTTGCAAAATCAATAGAAGAAAACGTTGTGGATTGTGGGTTTGTGAAGTATAATTGAATTTGAATTTAAGGTTGATTATATGGTTTGTTTTATGTTAATTGATTGTATGTTAAAGTCCATTAATGAGTTCTAAGTCCTTGAGGTTTGTTGTCTAAAATAGGTCAAAGTATAGCAGGTCTTAACGAAGAACGATTGTCAAATCTCAACCAAGAATGTTTGACAAATCTCAATAGGCAAATCTTAGTCTTTTAGACAAAACGTAATGACTTCTAGACAAAACGCAAGATTTGTTGAGATTTGGGCAGCATAACGTATAGATTTGTTATAAAAAACGGGTCTTCTATGACGGCAAAATCACAAGAGCAAAAACGCAGTCCAGTTGTATCTTGAGGCAAAACGCACAACGAATGAAGCAAAACGCAGTGTCTTGAGGCAAAACGAAAAGAATGAAGCAAAACACAGTGTCTTGAGGCAAAACTCAACGAATGAAGCAAAACGCAGTGTCTTGAGGCAAAACGCAATGAATGAAGCAAAACACAGTGTCTTGAGGCAAAACGCAACGAATGAAAGCAAAAAACGCACGTCAGTGTCTTGAGGCAAAACGCATAACGATTGAAGGCAATACACAGGTCTTCTTAACGGCAAACGCAATGCATATGAAGCAAAACGCAGTGTCTTGAGGCAAAACGCAACGAATGAAGCAAAACGCAGTATCTTGAGGCAAAACGCACCGATGAAGCAAAACAACAGTGTCTCTGAGGCAAACTCAAATGGAATGAAAGCAAAACAGCCAGGTCTTGTAGGCAAAACGAACGCGAAGAAGCAAAACGCAGTGTCTTGAGGCAAAATGCAACGAATGAAGCAAAACGCAACGAATGAAGCAAAACGCAGTGTCTTGAGGCAAAACGCAACGAATGAAGCAGATAGCATGTTGTTCTTAAGGCCCCAAAACGCATCGAATGAAGCAACGCAGTCAGTGTCTTGAGGCAAACACGAACGAATAATGAAGCAATTAAACGCAGTAGTGTTTGAGGCCAAACGCAACGAAATGTAGCAATACGCAATCAGGAACACCCCTTCAGGTTTAAGTCAAAACCACAGCCAACAGGAAAAAATCACCATACTTTCTTGAAAGCTACCGAAATGATGTTAAATATCTAGTAATGATGCAAGGATAAGTTCTAGACCGAAGGAAAGTACATATCTTTTACACCTTTAACCACAAACAACGATCGAACTTTGATTTTTCTTTCTACTTTTCGAAACCAAAAAAAATAACCAACAAACCACACGAATTTCACACAAAAACAAACACTTAACACCCCTTTAGCTCTGGTACCACATGTTATCCCATGAATTTAATCCATTAGCTTTCAAGAGAAAAGACATCCATGTGTGTTTATGCTTTAGTTTATTTAATAAAGTATGACTAAATAAAATTATAGAGTTTTTTTCGTCAAGTTCCGACGTTTATCCGAAAATTGTCATTTTTAGTAACTTTCTATTTTGGATAAGTTTTTAGTTTCGGAATGTTAATACCGTCCCCTATAAAGTGATATATCCATTTTTCCTAAACGCACTATCTGGACCTAAACGTTTAACTCATATGCTCACTTAACTAATATGTGCTCAAATATATCATTTTTAGAAACCCTACATTTTTGTTAGTCTCGACATCACATAAATATGTTCATGACATTTCTAAAGTTTCTAATTAATATCTTAATGTTTCTATATGTTTCGTGAAGGTTTTAAAAGCTCAAATAAGCCCGAAAGTGTCCGTAAACATTATTTAGTAATCCCAACAGCAACTACATTATTTGTTTTTCCAAAAAGTGTTTCAAAATTCATTTCGCCATAACTTGGCCGTTTAAAGTCCGTTTTTAGTGTTTAATACACGGAAATCTATCTATACGAAATGAGCTATCTGAAAACTACTTTTTCGACTATTGAAACATTTTTTATGTGTCCTACAACCTCATTTACATTTTCAATCAGCAACTCATATTTTTGAAAATGTACTATAGACTTAACCATAGACTCAACCATAAAACCGCCATAGTGTCTAGTCTAACCTAACTTCTTTTTCGCCAAAACATACCAACAAAACCACTCTTAATCTATCATAACCTCATCATATCTATTGTTGCAAACCACATTTTAACTCATCTCACCATAACTTATAAAACAACAACATAATACTTTCATTTTTTTATAAAAGTTGTCAAGATATTTTTATCATTTCTTTTGATAAAAGTAACACAAACACATGGATTCTTAAACTTGAACAATATTCATAAGAATAAGAGAAATGAAATAGGAGATTGGTCAAGAATGCTTACAAGAATGAAGAAACAAGTAGAGAATCACAAGATCTATACCCAAAATGACTAGATCTATAAAACCCACTTATAAAATTAAAAGCCCTAATTTTATAATCTTGCAAACCCTTGAAATTTAAAGAACTACTACTTGGATCAACCTTAGATAACTATAACTAACATCTTGGAACACTTGGATCTTGAAGGAAATCAAAAGTTATGGATTGGGTTGGGTGTTGTAGGTGATCCGTGAGCAAGAGAGCAAGGGAAGGAAGAGAGAAATTTTTGTGAGGCTTGTGTGTGTAAGATATAACCTAAGAATGAGAAAGTATGATATTTATAGGATCAAGTTAGGGTTTTATGGTATCATAGTTCAATTCATGTGGCTTGAGCCACTCTTTCTTGGCTCACTATAGGGTGCGTCCGGTTTTGGGTTTAGGAGGGCAAGACCACACAAAATTTTGCTATCCAAGGTTCTTAAGCAAATAATTCTAGCCAATGTTGAGTTAAATGTAGTCAATAGTGTAAGAAGTTACATGCTTATGCCTTGGTTAGTTTCTTGTGCATGAAAGTGACCCCCCTCACATGTCACTATCTTGTGCTTACATGATCACATGCATGGGAAATCCAAAAGATGCTTCATGAATTAATTTAGGATGCATGGTGATGTTGTTGTGGTTTAGGCATCCAATATGTAAAACAAAGGGAGGTGAATGAAATTTTTAGCATTACAATGATTGACGGATGATAACTCGAGTTCACACGAAAAGTTTGCGGGTTTCCGAGGTTCTGTTTGATCAAAAATGCGAAAAACGCAATTTAAAAGATAAAACCCTAAAATTAATATCAGAAGTGATTAAAAATCATGAAACACTTAGAAAAGTTAAAATATCTCATATAAGGCCTAAATTAATTAATAACCGATGCCGGGACGCGCCCGATGACGCTTTTCAGATTTACGCGGTTTAACTTCCCGGTAAACTGTCAGATTCAAACGTAACATGAAAAAGTCAAAGATAATAATCAGAAAGGTTTAAAATGTTGACCTGAAATTTATGGGGTGTGACATCCTTTCCCCGTTAAAAGAGCTTTGTCCTCAAAGCTTAGGACGTAGCTTGAGACGCGGATTCAGGGTTAGCGAAAAGATGAGGGTACTTTTTCTGCATTTGGTCTTCGCGCTCCCAAGTATACTCGGGACCTCTTCTTGAATTCCAACGGACCTTCATGATTGGAATGCGACTTTGCTTCAAACGTTTAACTTCGCGGTCTATAATTTCAACCGGTTCTTCAATGAAATTGAGCTTGTCGTCGACGTGGATTTCGTCCAACGGAATAGCGAGTGGTTCGTCGGATAAGCACTTCTTAAGGTTTGAGACGTGAAAGGTACTATGAACACGGCTTAGTTGCTCGGGTAACTCAAGTCGATATGCAACCGTTCCAACTTTGGCGAGGATCTTAAAAGGTCCAATATAACGAGGGTTCAGCTTTCCCCGTTTGCCGAAACGTATCACTCCTTTCCAGGGCGATACTTTCAACATAACCTTATCCCCAACTTGAAACTCTAATGGCTTACGTCTCTTATCAGCGTAGCTCCTTTGTCGATCACGTGAAGCTTGTAGACGATGCTTGATTTGGATGATCTTCTCTGTTGTTTCACGAACAATTTCTGGGCCAGTGAGCTGAGCGTCTCCCACCTCAGCCCAACAGATGGGCGAACGGCATTTGCGACCATACAACGCCTCAAAAGGTGCAGCTTTAATACTCGTATGATAGCTGTTGTTGTAGGAGAACTCTATCAATGGTAGATGTTTGTCCCATCCCTTTCCGAGGTCCATCACACACGCTCGTAACATGTCTTCTAATGCTTGGATGGTCCTCTCACTTTGACCATCTGTTTGTGGATGGTAAGCCGTACTCATATCCAGTTGAGTACCTAGGGCTTCATTCAACGATTTCTAGAAATGAGACGTAAACTTACTGTCTCGATCAGAAATAATCGAAACTGGCACTCCATGTCTTGAGACTACTTCCTTCAAGTATTGTCTCGTTAACTTTCCATTGTGTCGGTTTCCTTCATTGGTAAGAAATGGGCAGACTTTGTGAGTCGGTCTATAATTACCCAAATTGTATCTTCACCAGACGTTGTCTTAGGTAACTTAGTAACGAAATCCATAGTAATCTTCTCCCATTTCCATACTGGGATTACAAGTTGACCAAAAACAGATGGTTTTTGGTATTCTGCATTTAACTTTGCACAAGTCATGCATTTACTAACATACGTGGCATTTTCCGCTTTCATGTTGGGCACAGTATAGCTTCTTCAAATCTTGATACATCTTGTCCGATCCAGGGTGGATCGAATACTTTGACTTATGCGACTCGTGCATAATCAAAGCTCTCAAGTTACCAAAACATGGTATCCAACTTCTATTCTTCAAACACAACGTTTCGTCTGCACGTGGCTCCAGATTCTTAATCATGCCACACAAATCTTCTGTTCCATAATTCTCTTCCTTTCTTGCCTCAACCTGAGCATTCAAGATCTGCACAGGGAGGTTTAAACCAATTGTCATAACCAAGGCTCGAACTCGTAGTCGCTTTAGGTCTAATCTTTCGGCTCAACGCATAGCAAACATACGCTTTCCCGGGTGATAACGTAACTCACAGTCGTAGTCACTTAATAGCTCTAACCATCTACGTTGTCTCATGTTCAACTCTTTCTGATCTAGAATATGTTGCAAACTCTTATGGTCAGTGAACACAACGCACTTCGTGCCGTAAAGGTAATGCCTCCACATCTTGAGAGCGAACACCACAACTCCCAATTCCAAATCATGTGTCGTGTAGTTCTTCTCATGGATTTTGAGTTGGCGGGATGCATAAGCTATGACTTTCTCCTTCTGCATCAACACTGCGCCTAATCCCTTGTGAGAAGCATCACAATATACTATGAAGTTTTCACTTCCTTCGGGCAATGCCAAAATCGGTGCACTACACAACTTTTGCTTCAATGTCTGGAAAGCAGTTTCCTCCTTTTCACCCCAATTGAACTTTACACTTTTCTGAGTCAGCTTCGTCATAGGCTTGGCAATCTTGGAGAAACCTTCGATAAATCGTCGGTAGTAACCGGCAAGACCTAGAAATTGGTGAATTTTTGTTGGAGTCTTGGGTGATTCCCAATCCTTGATTGACTCAATCTTCGCAGGATCAACGTGAATGCCTTCACTATCAATCACGTGTCCAAGAAATTGTACCTTCGACAGCCAAAAGTCGCACTTCGAGAACTTGGCATACAATTCTTCCTTCTTGAGAAACTTCAAAATTAGTCTAAGATGTGCATCATGTTCTTCCTTGGTCTTCGAGTAGATCAAGATATCATCTATGAACACGATCACAAATTTATCTAAGTAGGGTCTGCATACTCGGTTCATCAAGTCCATGAATACTGCCGGCGCGTTAGTCAACCCGAAAGGCATCACTTGGAACTCTTAGTGACCATAGCGGGTCCTAAATGCCGTCTTTGAAATATCCTCGTCACGAACTCTAAGTTGGTGATAACCAGACCTCAAGTCGATCTTCGAGTACACACTTGATCCTTGCAACTGATCAAACAAGTCGTCGATTCTCAGAAGTGGGTATCGATTCTTTACAGTAAGCTTGTTAAGTTCACGGTAGTCGATACACATCCGAAAAGAGCCGTCTTTCTTTTTGACAAACAAAACCGGAGCTCCCCAGGGTGAGGAACTTGGTCTTATAAATCCTTTGTCAGAAAGTTCTTGTAGTTGGGTAGAAAGTTCTTGTAGTTGGGTAGACAATCCTTCCATTTCTGATGGTGCTAATCTATACGGGGCTCGAGCTACAGGTGCAACACCTGGGACTAAGTCGATTTGGAATTCAACTTGTCGTATCGGTGGTAATCCAGGTAAGTCTTCAGGAAAGACTTCTGGAAAGTCCCGTACAGTCGGCACGTCTTCGAGTCGCTTCTCCTTCGACTTGTCTTTGTTTTCTTTCACCGTAACCTACGCCAAAAATAGTTGACAACCTTTCTCCATATACTTCTGGGCCTTTACACATGATATAATGCTCAACGTTAATTTCTTCTCCTTGTCACTTTTGTCTCCTTGAACGATCAGAATTTCGTTTCTGTAAGGAATACGCACTATCTTCTTGTCATAGACAATCACTGCATGATTCTTTGCTAACCAATCCATGTCGATGATAACATCAAAACTACCCAAATCTATGGGAATCAGGTCAATATTAAATGGATGTCCTAACATTCCTAATGTACAACCTCTAAGCACAGTGCTGGTTTCTGAAGTTCTTCCGTCAGCTAGCTCGACAGCGTAGCTAACGTCTAAGGCAGAGGGAATGATATCTAGTAGGGGTGTGCACGGTTCGGTTTGGGTCGGTTTTTGGCTAAAACCGAAACCGAACTGAAATATTCGGTTTTTATAAAACCAAAAACCGAAACCGCTCGGTTTTTGGCGGTTTAGTATTTTCGGTTTCTTGATTTTTGCGTTTGGTTTTTTGGTTTTTTTGGTTTCGAACCGTTTAAATTTGGTTGTTGCTAATTTATATTAATAAACTTTTTTACGTAGAAAATTGGTTATTTTCTAATTTTTTGTCAATATGAGCCTAATAATGTTTACATAAAATTTTACAATTATACACATATAAATGAGAGACACACACATGCATGTGAAAATACACATAGTATGATCATTGTCATTGTAACGATATATTGTCAAGTATACACACGTACACGACAAACATATATATAAACATTAAGATAATATATATTATAATAATTTCATCCATAAAATAAATATGAATTTAAATTTTTTTGTTATCATTTATTAATTTATATTATATTAATTATATATTATTATAAAACTAGTTTGGTTCGGCTTTTGAACAAAAACCGAAACCGAACCGAAATTTTAGTTTTTGAAAAATTAAAAACCGAACCATCGGTTTCTAGTTTCGGTCGGTTTTTTCGGTTTTCGGTTCGGTTTCAGTTTTTTCGGTTTCTTCTGCTCACCCCTAATATCTAGCAATGCACTAAAAGTATTTGATACTGGTATGTGTTTAATTACACATACCCTTTGCCTTTAAAAACGAGCCTAAATAACCAAAAACAGACATAAAATGCCAAATATATGCTTGTTTTGCTATTTATGCTGTGCAGGTAACGGATATTCACTAAAGGACAAAAATCAAGCAAAAACAAACAAAACCGAGCACAGGAATGAAAAGAGCGTGAAAAAGTCAAAAAGTCAACCAAAAAGTCAACTAAGTCAAAGTCAAAAGTCAAAGACGAAGCCGATATCGAAGAAATGTTAAATGGGTCAACCCGTACCCATCTAATGGGCCGGGTCAGCCCATTAAAACATTATGAAGACCTAATAAATCCAAAACCCTTACCCAGCCCGTACCCATCTAATGGGCCCAACCATATGGCTGTTAAGTCATTTACAAAACCAATCCTTATTCCTTCACACCGTTAGTCTAAAAGGACTAACAATGTCAGTCCAAAAGGACTAACGGTGCAAACACTTATCAAATTCAGGGGATTAACGACCGTTATCTTCCAAGTCCCCAAAAACGTATAAAACCCTTTTCCGCCAAGCTACTATTCACCCTCCCCTATCACTCTCACCTCGACCTCCCCCTGCATCCAAACAAACCATCCCTCTCACCTTCAACCCCACTTAGCAAGATGCCAATTCCACCTTGGCAATCCTCTACATTTTGATTCGTTGGACAAAATCAAGGGCTTAGATGAATAGACTTGGTGAACAAGATTTTTGGATAGCTATGATGAAGTCTTGAAGCTACTCACACAAGAAAAACAACCTCTCACTCACTCACAGAACTAGCACAAAGAAGAAGACCCGAAGACTTAGTTTTTTTTATAAATAGGTCCTTTGTAAGCCATTAGGGCATCTAGTTTTTTATGTAATTTTTAATCTAGTTTTTAAGTTTTTAGTTTTTAGCTTATATTTAAAGTCTTTTTTAGCTTATTGTACTTTATTTTAAAAGCCCTGTACTGTTTTATTAAGTTAATGAAATTTAAGTTTTTATGTTAAAAAATTGTTTTTAAGTTAATGTCATTTATGTTTTAAAAACGTTTTATAAGCTCTCTTAAGCTGTTTTACTTTTCACTTAAGTTGTTTACTTAAACAATATAAGCTTGTCCATAGCTTATATTGTTTAAGCCCTTTTTACTTAAAAATCTGTCAAGAGCTATAAAGGGATGATAAGCCAAAAAGGGAAGGGCTTATTGCTGTCACTAGCTTGTTTCTAACAAGCTAGAGCTTGTAGACAAAGCTCTTTTGAGCTTATTTGCCCTTGTTTAGAGCTAAGGGCAAGGTACTCCTTACTTTTCCATTTTTAGCATTTACTGTGCATTTGCTTATTCCTGCTTATTATCTGCTTATAACTGCTTATTTATGCTTGTTATTGTCTTTAGTTAATAGTTAGTGCTTACTTGTTGCTTATATCTCATTTGTTTAAGTTTTTCATTAAAACTGCCTAATTTAGTTTTAAAACTGCTTATCTTTGTTTGCTTATTTTAAGTGCTTGTTTTTGAGTTCCTTTTGCTTATTATTGGTTAATATTGATTGCTTGCTATCTGTTTTCAAAAGTCTTAGCTTAAATCTTTAAAAATCAGTTTGAAAATGGGTTTTTATAACTTAAAGGGGTGTTTGGCTTAAGGGGCAAAGTGGGTCAAATTGTGTTTAAAAACTGTTTGGGTCACTTGGCTAACTTATACAAGTTTTTTTTAAGTCATTCTAATATGTTTTTAAGAGTTTTAAAGTCTATAAGTGAGTTTTAAGGTTGTATCTATAAGTTGTTAAAACCTGTGGTTCAAAAACAGTTTAGCATAGCTTATTTGATAAAGCTTTTGAAAATAGTTTTTAAGTTGTGTTTTCATGCTTGTTTATGCCCAAGAATGCAGTAGAATTTAGTGTGTTTAAGTAGGTTTTTGTCATTTGAGTTTTAAGTTAAAAACTGTCAAGTTTTCAAGTGTTAAGTTCAAAAGCTTGAAAGGCCATTTTTAATCTTAAAATTTAAGTCAATTAAAGTTAGTTTTAGTATTTGAAATTTCTTGCATAAGCTCTTTAGTTATAGGTCTTTATCTGTTTTAGCTTAATTTGTAGTTTAGGGCTTATTAGATAAGCTGAATTTAGGCCTGCACTTTAGTCATTAAAAACTAAAAAAAAACCAAAAAGATAGGATTTAGGAAAAACAGCTTTTTCATAAGTCTTTTTCATGGCTTATTTGATTTTCAAAATGATTTCTGATTGATGTTTTAGAGAGCTTATTGAACAAGCTTTTCATTGGTAAAAGCCATTAAGCCATAAGGATCCATCTTCTAGCTTAAAAATAAGCTAGAAAGTGCCCTTGTAGGCTGTTTGGTTAGGCAGTCTTGACCAATTTTGCTTATTTGAATTCTGAGCTTATAGCTTATTAGGATTGCTTAAATTGTGTTTCATCTTGCTTATTAGGATAGTTTTTAAGTTCTGTTAGCTTAATTGGTTTAGGGTAGAGCTTATTTAAGCTTTTTAGCACTTTTAGTTTAGAATTTTAAGTTTAAAAGACTTTTAGAGATTCTGTCATTTCAGCATATTTTTAGTTCATTTTCTTTGCTTATTTTGTTCTTGCATGATTATTAGGTGTAGCTATTTGTTTGTTGTTAGCTTATTTGCTTTTTCATTAGCTTATTGTGTCTAAAATAGGCCAACAGTTAGCTTTTTAAGTCTTTTAGCTTTAAAACCAAAAACTTTCACTTTTAAGAGCTTATTTCATGCTTATTTGTGGTTCTTATAAAAATTCACTTCACAAAAATTGCATATCTTTAAGTATTAAAGCTTTTTCATAAAAAAATTTGCAAAAATAAAAACATTGGGAAATTGGAAAGTCCAGGGTGAGCAAGGCTCGAACCCTGGACCTCACCAACCTCAACCAACGCTTTACACACACAACACACAACCACTAGCGCCCTTGGGTCTTTTCCGTTTTACTTTGCACAAATTAATCTTTTATACACTTTTTAGCCAGTTTAGCTAATAAGCCCTTTTCTGCTTATTACAGCTTATTGCAATAAGCTGTTTCTCTGAGCTTATTTTTCTTAGGATTAGCTTAGTTCAAGCTACTTTTCAGGAATTTTTCAGAATTTTCCCATTTAGTTTAGTATTTTTAATTAATTTTTTTATTAAAACTATTTTTAATTCATATTAAATAAAATAAAAATCAAAAAAATATAATTCTTTTTTTAAAAAAATTTTCTTTTGTCATTTAGGACTTAGGAAAATTAAATTTGCTTTCGTAGGGTTAAAATTGTAGAATTTTGTTTTTTAAAGAACGAGATTTATATCCCGTTATCGTTTTTTGGTTTTTAACTTAAATTGCTTTCGTTTTAGGGTTTCTTTTATTTGTTTTTGCATTTTAGATTGTAGAAATAAAATCCAAACCAAAAAATCATTGAATCATTCAAAAACGCGATCACGAACTTAAATCACGATTTTCAATTCACGCATCGACGGGAAACGACCCGGGAAGGTTTTTTAGGGATTTTGCTTTGGTTAAAAGTAATTTCCTCTTTTAAAAGCCTTACGGAATACTTATCTATCTATTATTGATCTTATCCTTATTATATATTTATATTATATTATATTTATATATATTAAGTGACGAGTCAATTATGTATCAAGTAATTTCACAAAAGTATGCTAGAATTTTTTTTAATATGAGCATAATTTAAGCATTTTTAGTGTGAAAATTAGGAAAAGTAAATATTCTAATTCCCATCCCCCACTTGAATTATACAACGTCCTCGTTGTATATATAAAACATTAAATACGAGAATTACCAAACAAAAACTAAAACGTGTTGTTAATTCGTTATAATGGCTCCCTTTGAATTACAAACTTTAAAGAGGTATATAAGGCTGGGCTTGATCCAAGGATCATCGCCCAAAAAAAAGGAAAGAATGCTTTTAAATCGCTTCGGCGTGCTACTCTTTTAAATCGCTTCGGCGTGCTA
This sequence comes from Tanacetum coccineum, assembly GCA_026074375.1. Classification (NCBI taxonomy): domain Eukaryota; kingdom Viridiplantae; phylum Streptophyta; class Magnoliopsida; order Asterales; family Asteraceae; genus Tanacetum; species Tanacetum coccineum. The sequence goes on along the minus strand of BQNB010011823.1, from coordinate 53,873 downwards.
ATTCCTTCCGATCTCTTGTGCGTAGCTACCGTGGACTTTTAACATCTGGTTACCAAAAATATTGTGTTGTTCTTGTATTTAGGGCATGCGCACCCGCTCTTCTTCGAATCTAGTTGGTGAATCTTCTCCTAATCCAACTACTTCAAATCCAAAACGTGGTAACCGTAGACCTTCAAAGCAACCTTTTTCTCTTGAAGAATCTCCCGTAGATACGATGGCCGATCAACGTACTATGGCGAAATTGCTTCGTGCACCCACCGAAGGTTATGCAGAGGCAATTGTGGTTCCACCAATTTTCGCTGAGCATTTCGAACTCAAGCATAGTCTCATTAATATGATGACTTCGGACTTGAGAAAGACAATCCTCATGATCACATTCGTTGGTTTAACAAAATAACTTCCACAATAAAATAAAGGATGTGCCTAATTCAACGATTAAGCTTATGCTTTTTCCATTCTCTCTTGCGGGGGCAGCCCGTCGTTGGCTCGAAAAAGAACCCCCTCGTTCTATTCTCACTTGGGAAGATCTTGTTTCCAAATTCATCAATGAATTCTTTCCTCCCTCAAGAACGACAAATCTCCGAAATGAAATTTCCAACTTTCAACAATGTTTTGATGAATCGTTTCATGAGGCATGGGACCGTTACAAAGATCTCCTTCGTGCATGCCCTCATCATGGTTTTACCGATGCATCAACTGATTACCTTATACAATGCCTAAACCCAGCCTAACAAGATTCTATGAATTCTGCCACCGGTCCAATCTTTTATGAAAGACGTACGCAAGATGTTTGACGATATCGAAAACCAAATCCAAAGTCCATATTCCACGAAACAAATCATTGTATCTAATGAATCAAGTGGATTTTATATGTTCATTAGCTAGTCCTCTAGATAGCCAAACTAACTCTGCAGGTTAAATTAGCAACAGTGGCTGTGACTACCCATGACCGGCTATTCTCAAACAATTCAAGCAACCCCACCTTCCATCTTCCGAAAAGCCGTTGATAGACATTTATGTATACTCTCGTGGTGCTCATCCTTATTATCAGTGTCTCGCCGTCAATGGCAACACTTTCCCGGAATTTCAGGATAATATTCAAGGATACGTTTCAGCAGCCGCGGTTAACTACAATCAGGGTAATTCCGGTTATCGTCCTCCGAGTGTGGCTAATCAAATTTGACCACCGGGTTTTGCTCAACCAAATGTGCAAAATAATCAAAACCGGTTTAGCCAACCTCAAGGATATAATCGAGGAAACAATTTCAATCAAGATACATCTTATCAAGCTCCAATTCAACAAAATCAAGTTGTACCTTTAAGTGAGTTGGAGAAAATTAAGAAGATAATAGGTAATAATAAAAGCCATCAAGCTCAATATTTAACAATTGAAAAATGAGTAAGAAATGAATTGCAAACTTCATTCAAGCTTCAATGTCTAACAAACCAATGAGCTTAAGACATATGGCTAGCATTTTCCAAATGAACACCGCTTCTTCATCAGTTCAGAGTCTCCTCCCTCAACACCATTGCTAACCCGAAAGGTGAATTGAAAGCCATCACCACCCGAAGTGGTCTTGTTCTTGATGGACCTTCCGTTCCTATGCCTCCTCCATTCATTAATCCAGAGGAGGATGAACGTGCAGAGGAGACTTTAACGGACCCGGAACTCGCTGAGTATACCATTAAGGTCCCACCTCCTCTTGTCCAAAAAGCTAAACCTACTTCTCTAAAGAATTATGTAGTGCACAAAAGGGATCCTCTTCACCCCAATATCCCTAAACCTTCAAGAATGCACCAAGAAGAACAACAAGACAATGATGAAATACAAATTCATAAGTTTTGGCAAATGTTCAAACAACTTCACATCAATATCTCTCTTGCTGATGCATTAATTCTAATTCCGAAATACCAAAAAATGCTTAAAAGTCTCCTTTCCAATAAGGAGAAACTTTTAGAGCTGGCAAACACACCCCTCAATGAAAATTGCTCAGCGGTTATCCTTAAGAAGTTACCCGAGAAACTAGGAGACCCTGGGAAATTTCTCATTCCGTGTGGTTTTAGTGAGCTCAAGTGCAAGGCCCTAGCCGATCTAGGTGCTAGCATCAACTTGATGCCACTCTCGGTTTGGAAAAAGTTAGGTTTACCCGAGCTTATTTCCACCCGCATGACCCTTGAACTAGCTAACCGGGCAATTTGTACACCGGCTGGAATTGCAAGAGATGTCTTTGTTCCGGTTGGAAGTTCAACATACCCCGCTGATATTGATCATCGTTGATTAATGAGAGCGATCCTCGATCCCCCTCACTTGAAAGACCTTTCTTACGGACCAACTCGTGCTTGATTGACGTTTCACGGAGAAAGAAATGATTCTCCGTGACTGTGGCTGAAAGATTAATCCTTGAATATGAACATGATACTTCAAGATATCAAACAAGCCTAAAAAAAATATCAATCAACATGATAGATATCTCACATGTTTCCTCAAGAAGATTTGTTACACAAATTCATCTATTGCAATCCCACTCCAATTTCGGACCCTATTGTTTATTCTTCTCCCACACTTACTTCCCTAGAAGAAAGTGATATAATTTGGGAAGAATTCGAAGCTTATCTCGTAGTGATTCATTTCCACCGGGAGTAGAGATACCGACTTTGACCCAAGGGAGATCTTTACGTTATAATTTGAGGAATTAATTAAATAATGATCATCATCTCCCTTCCCTCTTTCTCATAATCCATTAAGTGGCAGTACCACTTCTTCTTCTCTTGACCATTTGCTCGAGGAGTTCGCCGATGAACTCGCTCTTATTACATTTCCACCGGGAAATGATGATCTTCCTTTTGATATCGAATCCGATCTTAGAGAAATAGAATATTTGCTTAACCATGATCCTACCAAGGAAATGGATTCTATTCTCGAGGATTCGGTTGATGAGGGTAATCTTGCAGATCCTAATAACGATCTTGTTGATATCATTCCCGAGATGTTCACCGATGAACATACTCTTGATTATTCATCTCCACCATTATATGATGATGTCGATGATGATCTTGTTGAACTTGAGTCTGATAATGATGATGTTTATGATGATCCATTTGACTCCAAGGAAGATAAAATCAAAGAGTCTAAACTCTTGATTGATGAACTTGATCCCCCTAGATCAAGTGATTTCCTTCCTTCCCCCGAGTGTGACTCAGTTCTCTATGAGGATTTTTCTGAGGTTGATGCTTTGCCTTCAACCAATAACGAGGACAAAGTATTTAATCCGGGTATACTCATTCATGAGAACCTTTTTGAAGTCACTATTCGAGTAACACCGGATAAGAATGAAAAGAAGATATCCATATCTAATGCTTCTTTAATTCTTGAGGATTTTAATCCTCCTCTTTATGAACTTCCTTTCCACAAAGAAGTTCCCGGGTCCGAAACTCTACTCTCGTTTTCATCCGAAAATGAGGAAAAAGTTTTCAACCCCGGGATTCTCACTTCTAAAGGAGTTCATACTTCTCTTCTCCCAGAATTATCTCATCGGGGCCCTAAAGCTTTCAAAGTCATTAAAATTTTTGAAAGCCCGATGGAGATTTTTCCTTGCTCTTATGGAGAGGACATCCGTATTTTGGATGTTTCGTGTCTCCATTTCTATCCCCCATGAACAACTCAATTCGGGGACGGGTCAAGCTAAGTGACCTTAAACAAGCGCTTCGTGGGTGGCAACCCATGCTTATCTTAATCTAATTATAATAGTAGTAACGAATAAGTGTGTTGTGAGGAGGCTCGCCTCTTCTTTTCTCGTGCTTTGTGTTTTGTGATGTATGTCCAGGATTGCCCCAGATTTTGAAGCCTCTCGTGCTCATGGTTTTGTCCTTCGTTCACTCGAGCTTCACATCCTCAGCTTCATTTTGGGAATCCAATATCCTAAATCTTATCGACTAACGTTTATCTTTGAGCATACTTAATAAACAGCTTTAGATTTATGTAAAGACCCTTCTTAAAACATTGAGGATAATGTTTAGTTCTAGTATGGGGGGATCTATCAATTTGATTGTGCATGCAGTCGTTGTTTTCACGTAATCCTATTTTTATCACCAAAATACCAAAAAAAATTTAAAAAATTCAAATATAAAATAAGTGTTTTATCACAATTTTGACTTTCCTGCTGGGTAGAATAAGATTAAATTTTGACTCGATCGAGCATGTTACGCTCTAGCTTGTTCCTTAACTTTTAGACTAAGCATTAGCGAATCTTTGCGAAGAACGAGAAATGATAGAGTTAATTATGAGTTAGATGCTAAACAAGGATTAGTTGGAAATCTTAAGAGCTCATAAGTGTAGTTTGTGGCTTTTCTCTCCCATAAGCTTCTAACCGGACTAATAATACGTGCTATTTTCAAAAATTAAACTTAAATCAACAATTTCTGAAGTATAGTCGATATAAATAATTTTAGTTCAAATTTATACTTAAATTTTCTAAAAAGAAGTTTTCTCTATATATCATGGTAATATAAAAAAAATGATGAGTAATAATTATAAACTGTGGGCTGATAAAAGTTTGCTGCATCTTGCCGGCTCACAACCGATGTTGCAGCCTTCTAAAAGGTCGAGGATTTCCTTAGTTTAAAGGATGTGTAATTATATTAAGTGTAGTAAATGTGATTTAATAAATATAGGGAAAATCTCTTTTTCTTAAATTTAAATATGCTTTTGAACTAAGACTATTTCGTTTTAAGTTGTGATTTTATGTATATACGGGAAATCCAAGGGTGTTGAAACCGAAGGTCCGTGAGTCCCGATACTAGTCTCTGTGGGGTGTCAAAAGCCTGGTCACTTGTGCCGCAAGTTGGGGATGGTGCCTAGACGGAAAAAAAAGTCGCTACATGGGATGATCTCGCCTTCAAACTCATTACTTTTGGGTGGAACGTGAAGCATAGAAATTTTGTAAAAAGTTGATCCATGGTTGAAATTCGAAATGGCACATTCACCTAATGTATAATAATTGTCGGGAGTTAAAAGTTCACAAGTTACATATATGATTAGTATTAGCATCTTAGCTTATATTTAACGGTGATTTCGTTTTTAAGCTTGGTTTGGAACAAGTGAAAAGTCGAGGACGATGAATTTATCTTTTTGAGCATTTTAGGATTAAAGTGCTTCTTATTCTGTGACCCTTAAAGTTATGAAAATAACGAAAGTCCAAACATGTTAGTTAGTTGCTTGAAATGAAAAGTACAAAAAATAAGAAAAAGGAGAAATACAAAATAAGTGTTGGAATAATCGTTTATAAATAAAAATGGTTAAAAACGGGCTTTTCAAAACTAGTGTTTCTTTTAAGTTCCCCTCGATGATCGACTTAGCTACTATTTGAGGAAATCAGTATCTAGTGGTTGAGATTCTTGGTTTTCTAAAGTGTTTACTTATGGCATTGCGTGAGGACACGGCAATAGTTTAGTATGGGGGATTTTGTTATGTGCTTAATTACACATACCTTTTACCTATTAAAAAGAGCCTAAATGACAAAAAATGGACATAAAATGCCAAATATATGTTTGTTTTGCTTTGTATACTGTGCAGGTAACGAATATTCACAAAATGACAAAAACGAAGCCAAAACTGACAAAACCGAGCACGGGATTGGAAAGAGCATGAAAAGTCGAAGCCAAAAGACGTGTGCATCTTAAATGGACCAACCCGTACCCATATGTTATTGATGAAAAAAAAAATACAAAGTTTATGTACGAATAATAACAATAATAAAGTAGATATGCAGAATGAGTTCTTATCGAAGAACATAAGCATTCTTGGATTTAACCCTAAATTTAAATCTGTCTTTGAACTTAAGACTATTTTCGTTTGAAGTTGTGATTTTTAGTATAGACGGGAAATCCAAGGGTGTTGAAACCGAAGTCCGTGAGTCCGAAACTAGTCTCTGAGGGTGTCAAAAGCTGTCACTAGCCGCAAGGTTGGGATGTGCCCAGAGAAAGAAAGTCGCTACATGGATGATCTCGCCTACAAACTCATTACTTTTTGGAGGAACGTGAAGCATGGAAATTTTGGTAAAAAGTTGATCCATGTTAATTCGAAATGGCAGCATCACCTAATGTAAAGAAAATTGTCTGGATTGAAAAGATCACAAGTTCAATATGAGTAGTGTTAGCACATCTTAGCTTTATATTAACGGTGATTTCGTTTTTAAAGCTTGGTTTGGAACAAGAAAAGTCGGGAACGGATGAATTTAATCTTTTGAGCATTTTTAGGATTAAGTGCATCTTAACCGTGACCCTTAAAGTATGAACAATAACGAAATTCCAAACGGTTCTTAGTTTGCATGAAATTGAAAAAAGTACAAAAAATAAGAAAAAGGAGAAATACAAAAATATGTGTGGGAATAAGCGTGAATATTTAAAAATGGTAAAAACGGGGCTTTTCAAAACTAGTGTTTCTTTAAGTCCCCTCGATGAACACTTAAGCTACTATTTGAGTAATGAGTCGAGGGAGTTGAGATTCTTGTTTTCTTAAGTACTTTACTTATTGCATTGGTGAGGAACAACAATAGTTTTATGTATGGGGGATTTTGGTATGTGCTTAGATACACATACCTTTGACCTAATAAAACGTGCTTAAAAGACTAAAAACATACCAAAAATACATTGTATTTGTGTGTTTTGCATTTGTATTGTGCAGGTAACGAATATCAACAAAAAGGACAAAAATCAAGCCAAAATGGACAAAACCAAGCACGGAATGGAAAGAGCGTGAAAAAGTCAAAGTCAACAAAAGTCAAAGTCAACAAAAATCAAAGTCAACAAAAGTCAAAATCAAAGACGAAGCCGAAAGCAAAGAAATCATAAATAGGCCAACCCGTACCTATTTAATGGGTCAGGTCAGCCCATTAAGACACCATTTATAAGACTTATAAGTTTTTAAGCCTTAAAACCCTTATAAAACCCAAAACCTTACCCGGGTGGGCCCCAAACATTAAGCCCAAAACCATACGCCTTAAAACCCCTTCACCAACAAGTCCTAACCCTTGCATTTCGTATAGTCCTTTAGGACTAAACATTGCAAATCCCTTAACCATTAACTCTAACCCCATTACCCTGATTCACCCCAAATCAAACATTTCCCGCCAAACCTCTAAATTACTATTCATCCATCATTCTCAACCTCGACCCTTGCACCCCAAAACAAACCCATCACTCTCAACTAAACCCCACATCCAGAAGCTACCAATTACACGCTGGCAATCCTCATTCATCTCATTCGTCAAGGGATTAAAGACCAAATCAAGGGCTTGGATGATAAAACTTGGAGAACACACAAGTTGGACGTGCTATGATGATGATTTGAAGAGGAGCGAGGCACAACACAGAAAACACACTTATATCCCTCCTCACTGAAGAAACACAGTGAAGACCCAAGACTTATGTATTTTTTCTTCAATAATTAGGGACTTTTTAAACCCTAAAAGGGGGGGGGCATACTTCTAGTTTATCTAGTTTTTAATTTTCATGTTTATAATTTATTAGTTTAGTGTTTAGCTTAGTGTAACTTTATTTTAAAACCTTGTACTGTTTTTATTTAAGTTAATGAAATTTAAGTTTTATGTTAAAATCTTGTTTTTTTTAAGTTAAAGTCATTTATGTTTTAAAAATGTTTTATAAGCTCTCTTAAACTCTTTTATCTGTCATTTAAGCTGTTTATCTTAAGCTATATAAACTTTTCCATAGTTTATATAGCTTAAGCCTTTTTCACTAAAAAAATACCTCAAAAAGCTAACTGTGGTGATAAGCTGTCAGGGAAAACATAAATGTTTTTACTAGCTGTTGTAAACAAGCTAGAGCTGGTAGACAAAGCTCTTAAGATCTTATTTGCCATGTTTTGAGCAAAGCTTGGTATAAGTCCTTACTTTTTTCAAATTTTAGCTTAAAATTACATAATACTGTATGCTTATTTAAAAACTGCTTTATCATTGCTTATTTATGCTTAACTAATGTTTTATTTATACTTATATTTATGCTTTCTTAAAGTTTAAATCTTATTTGCTTTTGATTTTAGTTAATACTGTTAGTTTTAGCTCTTAGTACTTCTTATCTGTTTTGCTTATTTTAAGTGCTTATCTATGGTTGGATTTTGTTTAAGATTACTTATTATTCATTGCTTACCATCTGTCTTTAAAGAACCTTGCTTAAATCTTTGAAAACCAAGCTTAAAATAGGTATGAAGAAACTAACGGGGTGTTTGGTCATAGGAAAAATGGGTCAAATTGTGTTAAAAACTATATGGTCACTAAGCAAACTGTACAAGCCGTATTTAAGTCATAATATCCTGTTTTTAAAATTGTGTTTAAAATTGTTTGGGTCACTAAGCTAACTTGTACAAGACTTTTTTAAGTCATAATAACCTGTTTTTAAAAGTTTCAATGTTTAAATGTAAGTTTTAAGGTTTTATTTACAAGTTGTTTAAATCTATGGTCCTAAAATCTTTTCAAACTGCTTTAAATTGATTTTTGATTAAAAGTAAGTTTTAAGGTTTATTTTTTATACTCAAAATCTGTCAACTCTTGTTTTAGTTTTTAAGTTGAAAAATCATTTTTTCAATCTCAATTTTAGTTAGGTTAATGGAAGTTTTAGGTTTTGATTTTCATAGCACAAGTAGTTAGTAGTATAAGCTTCATCTGTTTTAGATTTTTGTGGTTTTAGAATAGCTTTTACTAGCTTATTTTGAGGCTGCAAAAAGCCATTTGTCTTTAAAAAGGAGAATCAAAACTCAGCATATACTGAGTGAACAACCCTTTTCATTTAGCTTTTAAATAGCTTATCT
>BQNB010011823.1:0-28437 GCA_026074375.1 Tanacetum coccineum | reverse complement strand
ATTTCGATTACGAGCTTGAGAACGAGTGCGCATGCACTAAAAATAAAGAAATTAAAAAGTAAACAAAAATTACACTAATTTTTTTGGATTTTTGAATTTTTTTTAACAATCTATTTTAAACGGATACACGAAAGACAACTTAAACCAAATAATCGAATTACTTCACGGTAACTCTTAAAATTTTACTTTTTAAGGTGAGCCGTACTTCGTAAGTGACACAAATGGCAAGTTTTTGAATCTTTGGTTCGATTTGGGAACTTTTCAAGTTCATCGGAACTTATTTATGATAATACCTTAATTGAAGGTATTATTTGTTGGTGTTCTTTTACCAACTTTGTGTATTTTATTTCTTTTTAAGGACACTTTTTTATATTTTTGATTTTTTTATATGATAACTATACTAAAAAGAAAAGAAAAATGTTTTTTTACTTTTTATATTTTTAAATTTTTTTTAAGTTTTTGATTTTTATAACAAAAATATAACTTCCGTAAACGAAAGGATCTTCAAATCAAAATCAACAAACGTAAACGAAAGAATCTTTAACACAAGTCCCCGACAACGGCGCCAAAAATTGATATAGTAATTTTAACACACTATATTATATTAATACACAAAAGTATAGAGAATAATTCCCAAAGTAGCCCTCTAGGAAAATTCTTATACAAATATATATAATAATAATAATATACGTATGTTTACCGGGAAGTATGCTTTCCCGGGTCGTTTCCCCAACGACTTGTGAAATTGAAACCACGGTTTAGTTTGGATGATGATTTGAATGAGAGAAAAGATATTTTTGATTATCTATAACTACCAATTAAAAGCAACAATTAAAATAAGAACACAAAAGCAATTAAACACTTAAAACAATTAACGGGAAACAAATAAAACGCGACGAATAAGCAAGTAAGGCAAAACTAACTCTTAAAAATGCAAACTAAATTTCTAAACCTAAAATAGGACAAAATAAAATTTTAAGAAAAAGAAAAATATTTTTTTGATTATTTTTGAATTTATTATGAATTAAAAACTAATTTAATCTAATTAAATCCTAAAAAATAACAAATTAAGTCCTAAAAATTGAGAAAAATGATTTTTAAACTTAGAAAAGTCTAAAATAACATAAAAACTCAGAAAACTATTTTTAACTATTTTTAAAATTAAAATCCTATTTTTAAAATTAAAATTAAAAGCTCGAAAATGAAAATTAAAATCTAAAAGTGTTGAAAATGATTTTTCTGATTGTAAACCTAAAAGTATTTATCCCAATACTAAAAACTAATTTTTTGTATTTTTATAAAACTATTTTCTATTTTTTATGTATTTTCGAATTTTAAAACCTTAGAAAAATGATTAAAAATAATATAGTTTATGGAAAATTACCAAAAATTCAAGGAAATTCTAAAAAGCTATAAAGATTAAAGGAAAAATAAGAAAAAGCTCATAGCTTAACAAATAAGCTGGGAAAAAAGCTTATATAAGCTACGGTATGAAAATGGGCATAAGGCCCAAACTGCGTATTAAGATTTAATGAAAAGAAATGCTCATGGATGAGCTATTGAAGCACAATGGTTAACATGTTGGGTTTGTGTGTGGGATAACATTAACATGCTCACGATGGTTAGTTACGGTTTGACTTGGTAGAGTTCCTGAATTCGAAGATGAAGCGGTGTTGGAAGTTATGAACATGGAAAGCATTTTCGTTAAATTTGTCATCTGGTTTTGTAAACCTTGGCCTTAATTTTGTATAACAACCCAAGAATTTTCATCAAATGCAAAACCTATTTTACTATTATCACAATTATACGGGGAAATTTTTTGCTAATATTTATTTGTTATTGGTGCGAGTATATTTAATTTTAACCTTATTTGGTTAGCAAAATATTTGGTTAACAAAAGTCGTAAATAATTAACAAGTATGAAATGATGGTTTAGTAAATTTCTTTTTCTATTTATAGTTAAACTACAACATTTTTTATAAACTCGTCGCGTAAAGTTGGAAGAATTGTAATATTGTTGCTCCGTTTGTTGCGCAAATAGGGAAAGATCTTTCCGTCGGGGTTTTTATCTCCGAATGCGACGGTAAGATATGTGTTATAATATTTTGATAAATAAGTTTTTTATATAAATAATATCGTAAATAGTTTAAAAATGAGGTGCCGGTTTGAGAAACTCGCCTTTTTTTCCTATTTATATTACATTCCAATTTCTTTTTATAAAATTGTGCGTACGTCAGAAGCATTACAATATTAGGCTCGTTTTGTTCGCAATTCGAAGATCTTTCTGATGATATTTTTTTATTTGAATGTGTCGGTAGATATGCGCTATATATTTAGCAAATAAATTTTATTATATAAAAAAATCGTAAATGATTAAAAGTTTTTTTTACATTGGGCTAGTGGTGGGTCGGTAGTGGGCTTATGATTTTGGCCCAAAATCATATGCACTAAAAGACGAAATAGCATTTTCATGTTTAGTATATTGTATAATAATATGTATATATATTACGTGCACGTATAAGTATATATTTAACAACTATAAACGAGTTGAGCATGACCTAGAGATCGTTTCGACTTGTTTCCGCCTCTGCTAGTAGGTTATGGAGAAGTGACAAACACATAGGGCCAGTTTGGTTTAAGGTGTTGGGATTTGGATTTGGGACGCATGGATAAAAAAGCCATTAGTTACTACTTTAGCTTTACGATTCTGGTGTGAGTCCCACCGAATTGTACTATTCGAATTCCACTAAGCATAGCGAGGTGTTTAAGAAATATGGTGGACAAATGGTGGGACCAACAACTTATTGTCTGTGTTTTTGAGTTAAAATTTGAGAGGAAAGTAAAAGAAATGGAATGTTTTTTGTGTTCTTAAGGTTTTTTTTAAAAGAAGAAAGGAAAATGAAGAGGAAGATGAGACAAATTTTTTCTTTAAAAGTCTTTCTCCCATTTTTGAGAGAAAAGTGAAAGGAAACATTAAGATATATTATGTAAAGACTAATATGTCTTTGAGTAAATTGCATAAATCGTCCTTAAAGTTTGACAAAATTGCATGTTTTATCCCAAACATTACGAAAGTGCAAGGATCGTCCCTGTGGGGAAACATTTGGTGCAAGTATCGTCCCTGCAGAGACGATAATTGTACCAAAGGTTTCCTCAAATGTTTCCTCACAGGGACGATACTTGCAACAAGGGTTTCCCACAAGGACGATCCTTACACTTTCGTGACATTTGGAACGAAACATGCAATTTGGCCAAACTTTTGGGACGATTTATGCAATTTACTCTATGCCTTTTTAAAAGATTTGACACCAACAACTTAAAGGACATACATGTAATTTAATCAAATTATTTTCTTTTTCTTATAACTTAAGAATATGATTTGTGACTACTTTCATTTTCCTTTCCGCCATTTTAAGAACATATGAACAACAATTCTTTTATTTTTCCTTTTCTTTTCCCTTTCCTATTATTTTCATTTTGCTTTCTTTTAAAACTCGAGAACAAAGTGTACATCTCTTTATTTTACTTTTAAAAATTAATATATCTTATCATAAAATCTTTACAAAATAATAATATATTTATTTTATAATATATTTTCTTTCTCATACATCATATCCAAATCCAAATCTTAATTCAAATTCAAATTCAAATCCTAAACCCACTACAAACCAAACGAGCCCTTATGTACGTGTTTGTGTTGCGAAAGGAAAATAAAGAATCGAAGAAAGGAATCCAATTACCAAAGTTCTTAATGATGTAGAATAAGAATCGAAGTAATTTGGATTATGCACAACCGTGTCAAACTTATTGTGTGAACACAAATCAGATAGGAATCGACTAATATCGACTAACAACTACGTTTCTCGCTAAATTTTTATGTTAAAACACGTGCATAAGTCGTGAATATTTTGGATCATATCATATGTCGATTTGTGTGAGTCGACAACGAGGTCGAGAGAAGGTCCGTGTACACACATGAATGTAAATGTGCATGTTTGTAAGTATATGTTATTATGTATATGATTCGACTATATGTGATAGTTAAAAGAGGGGCCATGATGCAAGTGTATAATACATTGTTGTCATTGTCCCCATCCAAAGAAATGTGTAGTAGGTATTTTGAAAATGTCACAACATAAATAATGCAATGAATGGATTTTTTTAAGTCAAACTCACACATCAAATTAGCATATATGTTTTATGGACATTATTGTATGACATAAATAATATCTTCAATAAAATTTTTATAACACATCACAAAAAATACTCACTCAAGAAAAGAAAAGAAAAAAAAAACCGCATAACAAGATGTGAGGGGATGACATTGACACCTATAACATATTGGGGCGATGCAATATAACATTTTATAGGGGCGCCACAAGTGCAAATTGGCACCCTATAACATGTCATACAACCACTGCACCGTACTCTTATATAGGTATACATTTTCTCACACTAATCTTACTTTTGTTTCTAAAATTTTTATTGTAAAAAGCTTATAATACATTGTATTTGAACAAAATACATTAAAAAAAATCTTTTGACACACTCTTACAATACATGAAAAAAGCTCATGCGAGTTACAGACGCACGATAACTGCTTTTACCCACAACTTTTTGGTTGGAGAAAACACTATCACGTACAGATACCGCTAGACCAAAAGCATAACCGTTGATATCGGTTTATATGGATATTTTGTGACCATGATCATGTCGAAATCAAAGAAAAAGACACATATACCCTTGCGATCGACTTTTACGAAACATCCCACATGGCACAAAGTGACCACTCCACACTTCGGCCAGCTTTGTAGCAATCGGACCTATTATTGCCGGCTTTGATTTGAAGTCCCTACCATCAATGGGGGCAGAGGTGTCTAAGAAGGCAAACAAGATCAAATTAAAAAAAAAGAGAAAAATTAGAAATAACTATAATTACTGGTTAAAGATACATCGACTTGATTTAGATGCATCTCTAATCTTTTCTTGTTAAAAATTAGATGCATATACATGTATTAAATGCATTTCGGCGAATCTTGTGTTTTTTATATCTACGGGTCAAATTTGTTGCTGGTACAACTTTGCATCATTTTCATCTCAAATTTCACTTTCGAAACTAATTGAGATGTATATTTAATGCAAGTCGCTACGTCTCAAATATGTGATTATAGTTATTTCTCATCATTCTCTTTTTAAGTTTCATTTCGCTGCTTTGACAAACCATTTAGATAAAATGGTTTGATATTTTTAGTTGAGATTTGAATTTAAAGTGTCGTTTTGCAAATACATAATTTGTATCAGAGTAAATTGCAAAAATCATCATGTGGTTTTTAGTTTGTGGCATTAATCATCCCTAGCCGATACTATTGGCATTAATCATCCCTGAGTGATGAAACGTTCGGCAAAAATCATCTCTAGAGGGATGATTTTTGCAGAACTTCTTGCAAAAATCATCTCCAATAAGGATGATTTTTGCCGGACATTTGCCACCCAGGGATGATTAGTGCCAATAGCATCGGCTAGGGATGATTAGTGCCACAAACTACAAACCATAGGGATGTTTTTTGCAGTTTACTCTTTGTATTATATACCACCAAATGGATTTGGCTCAGTTGGTACTCATTTTTTAAAAACTTATGAGTTTATTAAAAAATTTATGGATAAAAAGTCAAATATTCGAGTCTCGGCTCCTGGCTGTCAATTCACACCTTTTTAGAGCTGTATTATATTCCAAACACTTGGAGACACTCTCTAAACATCTAGTTGCACCTTACAGCACATGGAACATTAAGCTCCTCCATAACTCACCCATTATTAATATACAACCCATTCCTGCATTTACACTCGAACATAATAACCAAAACCCTAGCAACAATGACATCATATGGCACGATTCCTACGTCGACCGAAGGAAAACCCTCCAAGGTCGAGTACCTTTCTCGTGCAACTGAACGTATGCAAACACATCTTGGCGCGATAAAGCCATGGAAAGAAATGCTCAATGTACATTCCCTAAATTTCCCACATGGGTTCTCGGACGCATTTTCACGTGTGAAAACGAACATGGGGTACTTTCGCATGAACTACGCGATAGTTATGCTTTCGGTATTGTTTTTGAGTTTGATATGGCACCCGGTTTCGTTGATTGTGTTTGTTGTGCTAATGGCTGCTTGGTTGTTTCTGTACTTTTTACGTGACGAGCCTCTTGTGGTATTTCGTTATACTATTGATGATCGTGTGGTTTTGGCGGTTTTGGGAGTTTTGACAATTGGTTTGTTGTTGTTGACTGGTGCTACGATAAATATATTGGTGTCGGTTTTGGTTGGTTTTGTGGTGGTTTTGGTTCATGCTGTTGTTAGGAAGACGGATGATTTGTGTTTGGATGAAGATGGCGTTGAGACCGGTGGGTTATTGTCAGCCTCGTCTGCGTAGATGTGGTGTTGAGATCATTTGTGAGCAAGTTCTTTTTCAAAATCGCGTTTTCTCTCAGAAAATGATGATCAAATCAATTTCTCCAACCTGTTTGGCAAACATTTCTGATTATTTGTGTTTTGCGAATGCAATGGCAAGACGAATCTTCTCCAAAACGCAATTCCAAATACTCCTAAGTAACGGTTAAAGAATTCGGTTGGTTAAATTTCAATTTCTGATTTACGAGTTGCAGATGTGATGTTAGTGACAAATGTTGTTAGGTAATGAAATGGATTTATTTGTGTATCACATTCGTATCAGTATGAAATTCAATTAGTGTGCAACTTATGTAAATCATGTGTTTGTTTCTTTTCATTTTCTTACAAATATGTTTCAGAGTTACCTTGATTGATCACCAAACAACGGATTCACACACACACAGGCGTGAAAATGAGTCGAGCCGCTCGTGAAAAGCTCAGAATCGGATCGGTAAAAGCTCGAATGAGCCGAGCCTAAACGAGCTCGAGCCTAAGTTGTAGCTCATATATTAATTGAGCTCAAGCCCAAGATTTACATACAAAGCTCGATTCAGCTCGCGAGCCTAAACGTCAATAAACGAAAACACAATTTAAATTTAATGAAATTATGGTTTCCATATATAGTTCCTTTAATTTTTCAACATTCAACAATAGGGTGTAAAACCTTTAGTTTAGAAAAACGTTATGTATTTTTATTATAGACGAACTTATTTACGAGCTCAATAACAAGCTTAATAAGGAGCTTAAAATAGATATAGTGCGAGCCGAGCTCGAGCCAAGCTTTAAATTTTCATTGCCGAATCGTATGAACAAGTCGAGCCTGTATAACATACCACAAGCCGAGCTCAAGGTTATAAAAATAAGGCTCGAACCGAGCCAAGCTCGAGCAAGCTCGGGCTCGACTCGTTTCCACTTTTACATACAACATCAAACTGCTTGTAGACTTGCACGTGAGACGCAGAGAGTAAACATTTATATCATAAAGAAGATGGTGACTCAACAACACTAATAATGTCCTGACAGATAATAGGTGCAAGATCCCGATTAACTCGTTTACAATGAAAAACGCCTGCTGCTGTACCAAGTGAGCCAAATCCAAAGAACAAGAAAAAAACACTAATCCAATTAACTCGTTTACAATGAAAAACGCCTGATGCTGTCCACCTGTTGGCACCTCACGTCGAGTGTTTCTTGATGCTCATTAGTTCCAAGACCGACCACCACTGTAGCCCCGGCCACGATCGCGAAAACCACCATGTCCTACTCAACACACAAGTAAAAGATAAGTTAGTTTCAAGCGAGCTGTTAAACAAAATTGACTTGTTCATATCAATATATTTGTCATCATAACGTATTTGAATCTTTGAAACAAACAAGCACATTCCGATTAAGCATATCTGGTTGTGTATTTTCAATCGGTATATACATTTTACATATCAAGAAGTAGCTATTTCAACCCATCTACATATAATTGGGTCTATTCCAGTAATATCTCATCTCTAACGGGTCAAATGGGTAAAACTATAAAATAGGAATGGGTAAAGAAAATTAGGTCAAATGGGTCGAAAGTCGCCCAAGTGTATTTTAATGCATCAAACATTCTATAACATTTTATTCAAAGACTATTATTAAAATACCAAAGAATTTTTCATCAGGGTTGACATGATTGATTGTTTATAAAAAGAAAGATTTTGGACGGAATGTGTTTCAAGTCAACCTGAACCGTTTCAGCATATGCCAAAAAAAAAACCCATTCAGACAATTTGACCCATTATACAACGACCCAAGAAGCCCATTTTGCCACATCTAATTGTTTCCGAGCTCCACCAGCCATTTCAAATAGTGCACATTTAAACAAAGCTCAGGTCGGGTCTAACGACTGGGGGTGGTGTAGAGTTGCAGCCATCGTCTAGATTTATTAATGATAATATTAAAGTTGCTAAATGTGCACTTCCATATTTGATCTTTTATAGACTCCGTCACACGTGAGCTACCCTAGCACTAGTTATGTACTTAATATTTATTTTAAACTCGAGGCAAATGGTTGCTTAAATTGATTGAAAAAGAAAAGCTTTAGCTCTCAATAGAGGCAAAGTAAGACTGTATGAACTTAATCGGCCATTAACCTAAAGAACTGTAGTTGATCTAGTGTCTTAACTTTTGTTTCTCAAGGGCAACACAAAAATCAAATTCATCATTTAAGACATAAAACCTTGCAACCAATACGTAAGAAGAAACTGAAAAGAAATCCATGAACCAACCTGAAGGAGGAGCACCACGGCCCATCGCTGCCAGATCAGGAGTGACTTTCTGCCCGGCCTCCTGAAGAATGTCAATAAGTTCTTTAGCAAACCTGGCATTTGCTGCAGTAAAGAAAGTGTACGCTGTCCCTTTGGCCCCTGCTCTTCCTGTTCGACCAATCCTATGAACGTAATCTTCAAGCGAACCCGGAAAATCATAATTTATGACAAATTTCACGTCCTTCACATCTGCAAGTTATTGATAAGCATATCAATATACACGGATGCTAAAAATCATAATTAATAACAAAATCTTTAAGCAAACCCGGGAAATCATTTTAACTGATCACATATTAACATGACTGGAGATGGTTTTTTCTATGGCCTCTTGGACCGAGCAACATTACAAAGTGGACACGAGTTAAGGATTTCAGATGAACGTGCAAACAAGCCTATGAACAGGCCGACTGGGGTTGTATTTAATCTCAAATGGGCTAGATCAGGAGAAAAAAGATGAAAAAGAAATGTGCAAAATGGGTTGAAAGTCACCCGAAGTCTACTCTTCTAAATTTCTAATAATGCATGCAGCCCTTTCGTAACACAATTTTTTTGTAATCATAACTAGCGCATCAACCCAAACGAGTTTTCATTGCCACATCTAACAGAAAAAATTGCAACAAGATTAGGCTGGTTTGCGCAAAACGTACCTAACCCACGAGCTGCAACGTCTGTGGCTGTCATTATCGGACTTTTACCAGCTTTAAACTCCGATAAAACCCAATCCCTCTCTGCTTGACTTTTGTCTCCATGAATTGATAGAGCAGGCCAACCATCCATCCTGAGCTGACGCGTAATTTGGTCACAACCTTTTTTAGTATCCATAAATATCAAAATTCGACTACCATCCATGATATCTTCCAGCAGCTTCACCAACCTGAAAATCAAGATTAAAAAAAAACTTATAAGTACAGAAAGAAGACATGACATAACGAAGATAAGAAAGTTGAGATGCTTACTTATTATACTTCTGATTCTCGGTCATAATTTCCACATGCTGGTGAATTGAATGGTTAGCTTTCAAGTCTGAAGAACCAATGACCACCTGTATATAGTTTAAGTACCAATATGTCAACACCATGTATTGCACTATTGCTCATAGTTTTTAGAAAGCTAGAGTACATATACGGGACTGCCTGTGCGTGTGTATGTGGTTTTAACAGAAATAAAATAAAATAATCAAATGTTAAACATGACATATATCAAGAAAATCCACCAAAACGTAAAACAGCCTTCTCCTACTCCCTCTAATACAAATTTTACGATCAATAGGTTTCGCCAGAATTGACCCTCAAGATTAAAATAAAAGTGATTCATCAATTGACCCTCAAGATTTAAATAAGATAGTTATACAATATAATTATAGTAGTTTAAGTCTACAAAGATCAGTAACCAAATAGAAAGGGCGCTTACTTTGTATGGGTTATAAAGAAGATGTTTTGAAAGTAGCTCAACTTCCTTTGGCCACGTAGCACTCCAATACAAGGTTTGACGATCTGGCCGAATCTGCATATATGTCACAGAACAACGAAGTTAGACTAGAAGAGTTATGTAGGTTACGTAGTTAGTTAATCATGCTGTAGCTATGCGATTTTTATTTCCTCTATATTTTCTATATCGAAGATGTTTACAGAGTTGGTACGATATTGATCACTAAACTTAGGATGAAAAAGAAAATGTTATATATTAGATAAATATCTTATAAATTACAAACCTGTGAAACAATTTTCTTCATCTGAGGTTCAAAACCCATGTCTAGCATCCGGTCTGCCTCGTCCAACACAAGATAGGTGACCCTTTTCAAATTTGTATGATGAGACTCCAGCAAATCAATTAGCCTTCCAGGTGTAGCAATAACGATTTCAACGCCTAACACAAAAATATGTAAAAATAATAAAAGCAACCGTTAATGCTACAAATATGAACAATGCAATAGAATGTTAAATAAGCTGAAGCATTAGGATATACCCGATCCATAAACAGCACGAGATACAGTAAAGTCATCTTGGGCATATCACCACCTACCTTTCTGTAAATCACGAATTTGAGGCCCCTTTGGAACCCCACCATATAAGCATGTATTCTTGATCTTTGAAGATGCGCCAAATTTAGTTGCTTCTTGTTGTATTTGAACAGCAAGTTCACGAGTTGGAGCTAAAACTAACACGATTGGTCCATCTCCGGGTGCTGCAACAAAAGAAGCTATGTTAGAATCATGCCTAGTAGCGGTAGGGGTAGAGCACGGCCCACCCCTATATCTTTCCAAAACGCCTAAATACGCCTGAAAACGAACTGAGTCCCTATATCTTTCCAACAAGACAATACAAACTAAGAAAATTGGACCTAGACCAGGCCCGATTATTTAAATAACAGGATTTTTCAACAAGTTAGGACCAGGCTAGAACGATGAAGAAAATATGTGTAGGTCAAAACGCACAAGATAAAGATACATACATAAGATCGGTTGAGCATTAACATGCACGATGGCAGGTAACAGATAAGAAAGAGTCTTCCCAGATCCTGTTTCAGCAATCCCGATAAGATCCCGACCCTTTAAGGCCATTGGCCATCCCTGAGCTTGTATTGCAGTTGGCTCTGTGAAGCCTGCTTTCACGATTTCTTGCATAACATATTCTGAAATACATAATAAGTCAATATGAGCCAACTATCGACAACTAAAAAGTAAATTAAAAAACCACATATGCTATGAAATATTATCATGCACAACCCGCACTGCTAAGTAGAGTGAAGCATTATCGGAAACAAATGTACTTTGTTAACGATAATATGCTCCAAGCCCAAACATGGATGATATGTAAGATTCAGTGCTGACATTGGCTTAACAATTGACCTCTTCTCACATAATTTATAATTCTAACTGATTATTATGTACCTTCTATTATATCGAAGGTCAAAAAAACCTAAAATGATTTGACATTCATTCAAAAAAACTTACATTCCACAAAAGAGTTGGCAATTTTGAACCATAAACTTATAAACGGGTCGATTTGGGTTATGTTTTATCTGTGATGGGTCACATATGACAAATCAGATAAGTTAGCTAAAGTCGAAAAGTTTTAGAAAAGTAGTATTTCGGGTCAACCTATCCCGGCCAATTTCGGCCCATGCCAAAGTTACCTTCATTGACCCATTAAACCAATTACCCGACCTTTTGCAACATCCATTCCACCGAATTAAAAAAAAAACATTGCATTCTTTTTTTACCTGGAAACCGTGCATCATTGAAAGTCTTAATAGGCTTAGGCACATCACGACCCTCAACAGTGATTTCTCTTTTCGTCCTATATTCCTCCACCTCCTTCTCAGTCATTTTTGCAACATTTTCAGACTCCACGTAGAAGTTCTTCTCGAAAGGAGTTAATCCATCCAAGTCCACCTTCCGCTGAGTGTCGGAACGTTCATAGTCCTTTTTGCTAGATGAAGAAGTATACCCGGCAGCACTAGAAACTCCACTACCGAACCCTGAATCACTGAATAAACCAAACATACACTAGGTAAGACACTTTCGACTTTTACTAATGCAAAAATTCAACCAAGTTAAAACCACTAATGAAGAATCCAAAATTTCAACATTTTAAATTTCGTTAATTGAAACGCTAATAGGAGGAATGCTTAGCTTATAATGTCAAATTACATTTTATAATACCAGCTACAGCTAGGTCTATAAACGAACTGCATGTTCTCATGAATTGTTCAGTAAAACGTTGGTCTATTTATTAGATGAACAAACATGTACAATGTTTTATGTTCGTTGAGTTATGTTCGTGAACGTCCGATTATGCGTTAGTTTATGTTGATTTACTTGCTTATGTTCGTATCTTTGTATTATATGCTTAAAAATTATGGTTTATTGAAACAAAAACAACATTTATATTTTTAGGCAGCAGGAGCAGGTGAGACAACATAGATAATCAGAGCGTTTAAATATAACGCTAGTTTGGAAACTAGCTTTTTATTTTGTGTAACCACCCCTATTCGAAACACTAATAAAATAAGCGTTTACGCCATTTTACACTTTATAACTAGAGCTACATTACCAAACACATACAATTACCTAAAAATGTAACTAACTTGCCGCTTTTTCGAGTCATTTGTAGGCAACTTCTTTTTTTGCTATTACAAACAACGACATACCCAATCCCGCCTGAGCGAGGTATGGGGGAGGTGAAATGTATACTCTCAGGATAAATCCTGGGAGTAAAGAGACTGCTTCCAAGGGACCTCCCGCCAGTGAAAGTGTGCAAAAACAAGGACAAGGAAAATAAAGAAACGTGCGACGAGAAGCCAACACAAGCATACAAGCAGAAGGCAAAGACCATCAAAAAACATATAGAAACCAAGCAAACAAGCATACGAAGACGAAAAGCAAGCAAACAAGCAACAAAGAACTCAGGGAAAAAGGCCAAAAACATATAAACGCAAACGCCACCAGAGAACACAAAACAACACAAAATTTTGAATTTCGACTTTTGAGTGTATTTTGTTACCATTTTAGCCCTATGTTTTTTAACCACCCTATTGACACGAACAAAATACACACAAAGGCCGGAATTCAAAAGTTGGCTACACGACACTCGAAAAACAGACAAGTTAGTTACATTTTCATTTAATTATTCCTAAAACAAACACAGCTACTCCTAGTTTCACCAAACACAGCCGCCTAACGCAATCCGACCGAAACTAACTAATTTTCAATATCAGTTAAGTCTATTATATACAGTAGTAACTAATTAACTTCCCTAAAAGCAATATAAACACGCAGTTACAAACCCTAATGATAAAAAAAAAACACACATAATAATTACTATAAATAAAATAAATTGAATAAGAAATTGAGAGTTAGGGTTTATGTATACCTTTTCCGGTCACGGTAAGAAGCTGGGTCGCCGGACCGGCTATCGTATCGACTCATTCTTTTTTTTTTAATTGAAAATTGAGAGTTTGTGTGTGTGATAATAACCAAGAATTTATTGAGATGTTTGTTTCTGTTTATATGTGGGCTTATGAGCTTATTTGATTTCGGTTTATATAACCTAACCCTCAATTTTCCGGCTTATTTTGAGACCTGTGGGCTTATACAATATAAGTTTATCATATCGTAATAAATTTATATAATCTCACAAGTCTCAAAATAAGCCGGAAATTGGAGTTTATGTTATATAAGCTAAAATCAAATAAGTTTATAAGCCCACATATAAGCCGAAACAAACACCCCCTCAATTTTGTGGCTTATATCGAGACTTACAGGCTTATATAAGTTTAATTATACTTGTGAAATCATGTATAATGATGTGATTTTCCAAATTAATACAATATTAATTTATAACTTAGGCGTAAAAGATAAATTAAGTAATAATTTCGTTATTGCACACAGGATTTGACTTTCTTCAACTGAAATTTTAGTTATCCTATTCTAGACATTATGTGTGTTTAGTGTCACATACCGACATTGAGAAAATATGTGTCTTCGTGCTTTCATCTTGATATTAATAATCTTATGCATATATATGTTGTATTTTTAAAACAACATATATGTTACAGTATATTTTTAAAAGAGTAAAGTACATTTTTGGTCCTTGTGGTTTGGTGCGTTTTTCACTTTTGGTTCAAAATTCAAAAAAAGTTTTTATTTTAGTTTAAAAGTGATACTTTTGTTTCACAATCAGTCCAAACATGTTGTAAATTTAGACCAAAAGTGAAATATCCACCAAACCACAAGGACCAAAACAACATGCTTTTGGACTGAAAGTGAAACAAACGTATCTCTTTTAGACTAAAACCAAAACTTTTTGAATTGTGGACCAAAAGTGAAATACCCACCGAACCACAAGGACCAAAACAACATGCTTTTGGACTGAAAGTGAAACAAAAGTATCCCTTTTAGACTCAAACCAAAACTTTTTTGAATTTTGAACCAAAAGTGAAAAACGCATCAAATCACAAGGATCAAAAATGTAATTTACTCTTTTTAAAATATAAAGTCTAAGGGTTATTTGTTTATTTTTTGAGTTATTAAAAAAACGTGGAAACTTATAAATTTACACTTAACTCTATATAATTTATTTAAAATTCAACCACTAAAGTTTTATTAATTACCTCCTCTTTTTTTAAGTTTTTGAATTCACAAATTTGACACATATATTTTTATGTGTTTTTTTCTCCACAAAATTCTTCCATTAAATTTTTTAATTTTGACCAAATTGGATTCAATTTTGACCTTTTAAACCAATCAGATCGCATAATTTTGCATACATGTCAAAATCAAGCGACCTGATTGGTCTAATTTTTTTTTCTATAAGATCGATTTGGCTAGAAAACTCTGAAATGATATAATTCTTTTATTATATAATAGATGTGTTTTTGAAAAGTTGTCAATTTTATAATTGATCAAACGGTGTAATAAGGGGTACGTAAGAGTAATTTAGTCAAACTACATTAATTTTAGTCTCAAGATTTAAAATTTAAAGAAAAGACATAAGACTGATAGTAATGGTGACCGTGATGGAAAGATTTGAAATTTGAATTTCAGATTCATTTACACACATGTTGGATAAGGATGAATGAGTTGTGTGTGAGTTGTCATGATGTGATAGAAGGGAGCCTCTTGATCTTAGTTTGAAATGAAGGGTGAGGATGTGAAGATGACACTTGGTTAAGTGGCAAGATCAATGGTAGAGAGAGACGTGTGCCTGTTGTGTGAGTAAGAAGAGAGTGTTTGTGAGAGAGGTTGAGTTTGTTTGAGATGAAGCATCAATCCAATGGTTGAGAAGAGAATGAGGGAGTTTGGATTGATGACGTGGATTGATCAAGGGTAGAAGAGAAAGTATGTTTGTTGTGTTTGTTTGAGAAGCAATCCAATGGTTGAGAGAAGAATAGTGTGGGAACTTGAATTGATGACATGGCTTGATCAAGGGTTAAGACAAGAGTGTGTGTGAGTGTGTGTAGTTTGAATTTGTTGGAGAAGAAGATGAATAGTGAGTATGTGGTGGAGAATGTTTTGAAAAGATATAGAAGATCTTGGTTGGGAATGTAGGGAACATAAAGGTGCCAAAAGTACAAGGAAGGTACATTGTGTAAGAGAAATATGAGTGGCATTGTTAAGGATTAGATTTAAGGTTTATTTGGTGAAGGTTTATGCGTATGAAGGTTTGAAGATGAAGATGAAAATAAGGATGAAGAATGAAATCAAAAGATTGATCTGGGTTAATAATTACATTGCCAATAGAGAGAAAAAGGAGTGGGCATATGTGATTAGAGGTTTGTTTAGGCAAGAGATGTTTGGAGTGTATGTGGAAAGAGATGAGTCACTTGTTGGGTTAAGAAGGACAAACACTGTGAGTAGAGAAGAGTGGTTGTAAAGAAGGAGTGTGTAGAAGAAGTGTGGCATGTACATGTGAGGAATACATGTGAGTTTGCTAAAACATTGTATGGGTAAGGAAGTGAGAAAAGTCAAAGTATGATTAACTTCAAAATACCACAAACTCAAGTAGTCATTTAGACTTTAATCCATGATAATCAATAATGGATTTGATCACTAATAATTTTTGATGCAACAAGCTAAGTGACTTTGGCTATCGTAAGTTAAAGCATATCCCATTAATGGAAGGATGTGGTTTTCACAACAGTGACCTGTGACTTAGTTTGACCAATAAGGGAGTAAACCTGTTACGTGATTAGGAACAACGTACATCCGGATTAAGGTCAAAATGATTACTTTTTCTTGTTGGTATGTTGAATTTATGATCATACTAGGTTTAGAAAGAAGTCTCGGCCTTGGCTAGAGGCGTTTGATAAAAGATTTGAGTTAGCGTTTTTTAGAAAAATGGAAGGATTCGTTTTTGCTCCTCTCTAAGTCTAAACCTCATTTGGAGTGTTCCAAAATAAAATTCAACGTAATACGTTTATTTAAGTTTCCACATGTGTCGGGTAAAAGGAAAGCCGACAATTGTAAAATCCGTAAAACGGACTTCGCGTGTGGCGCGTTGGCCATACGCTGAGCTGTGCCTTAGGGCCAAAACGTCACAAATCGGTTTTACTGCTTATGGCTATTGTTTGTGATTTTACATTTTGCGAACGCTTATTTGTCATCGTTAAAACATAAAGGAGATCCTAGTCAATGTTGCACCAACAGATGCCACTTTAGCAAATGTATTACGGGTCCACACTTTTAGAGGCAAGCCTTCAAGAGAAATCCAAACGATTCTCTCATCATTAATAAAAGAGTTACAGACTGGTTTCATAGAGGAGAACCTAGATCTGCTGTTGATGAGGTGTAAATTTTATACACTTTTTTCAGGGTCATTTAACCATCGGATTATGAAAACTATCCGCCATTTATTGTTTTATTCGTTTTTTGTGATTTTAGTATTTGGGAAGCACTTAGAAGAAATATGCATGCTTTTGACTTAATTTGGGAGGAAACAGGACAAGATTGCAACTCTATTAGAAGACACTCAAGATTTGGCATACAGTACATAGAGAGGCGTCACAAAACCTTGTGACAGCGTCAGGATCATAAAGAGACGGCGTCAGAGATTTTGGCGACGGCGTCTGAATAGCCGACTTAAGAGAAGCCCATAGAAGATTCAACGGGTTGACGGCGTCTCAATTAACAAGCGACGCCATCGCGACGACTTTCCTATTTATACAACCCTAGTTTTTGTGTTTTAAGTGTGGAAAACTTGAAGGAACGATTTAGGGTTCATTAGCAGCCATTGTTGGTCGACTGTTAGGGTTTTATAACCCTATTGTACTGATAACGCCTAAATTATACATGTTTTCGGCGGCGTTATTTGCATTTATTTGATCATTTCTCGTGAACTTTCGGTACTTAATCAAGTGTATTTGCTATATTATGATAGTAGTATGTGTGTGGAAGATAACGGAAAAAGAACAACACGAAGGGATTGAAAGCTTAAACCGAAGAAAGAATGAAGATAAAATCTCCCGAACCTTGTTCACAGTTTTGGACATAACTGGCATACGACAACTCGGATTGAGTTGATTCAGCGGGCCACGGAAAAAATGAGATTATTTTAATTATCTAATTATGAGATATATGGAAAAAACGTTCAAGAGCTGAAGTATTACCAAGATTTCCGGATTTACTAAAGAGTACAACATACTTTATGAGATACATTTAATTCACGAATCTGGTCCAAAATCCATCCACATACATCTCCGACTTGGTCCCCAAGTTATCTCTAGCCTATAAATACCTCCCTATGAGCTTGGGACGAAATCATCTCATCATATATCATACACATACAATTCACAAGAAGAAGATCCAAGGAGCTGACGAAGTACGCCGCACTTTTCTCAAAGTGCGCCGCACTTTCCACCATCACCAAAACCGCCGCACTTATAATATTGTGCGCCGCACTTTCGTTCGAACTTCCCAAAGAAAACGGCTAAGTCCCAATAAATGCTAAGTGCATTTAACTCCTAAGTGCGCCACACTTTTTCTTCAGGTGCGCCGTCCACCTTCTACCGAAATCAGCTTTAATCAGAGAAGGATTTCTCTCATTTTACACACAACTCTCACACACAATCTCCCATTCTTTTAGAACCATTAGGAGAGGTATTTTTGGTGTTCTTGGCTTGACAAACCAAGAAACCAAACACCCCTTCAAGCCACCATCACCACCACCACTCTCCACCATCAATATCACTAGGTTTTAATCCATCAAGGAAGTATTAGTGAAGTGTATTTCGAAACTAAAAGCTATTGTGACAGAATTGTTCTTAGTTTTCGGATTCTACTTTGAATATAATAAAGTGTTCTTGAGAAATTCTTGTGAAATCACCATACTTTGCTCTTGGAATTGGTATGAATCTTGTTACTCTTTTGAATATAATCCTTGTTGAATCCATGATGAATGCTATGTGTTTTGTTACTTTGATCATGGAGTAGTAATCTTATGTTTGTTTGGGCATAATTGTGATCTTTTGATATGGGAGCGTTTTGAATTGTGGTTTATTGAATTGGTAAAACATATTTTATATAAGAAAATAGGCCGAAAGGTTTCTTTTATATATGTGTTTAATCATTCTACTTAATATATGGATTATAATAACTTATAAAGGTCGAAAGGATTTGTTGTTATTAATCGATATAATCACTTGTTATATTTAAAGGCCGAAAGGATTTATAACTTGGGATAACTCTAAACTTATAAACACTATCCTAAACATATCATTATCTAAATGATCATTGCCTAAACAAACATACTTTAATCATTTGCTTGATATCAGTTTTATTCGATATATGCCTTGTCTTGTTAATTTTCGATCTGTGGACCAATTTATTAACATTGTAGCACCTTAATTACAAAACTTGTGAAAACTTCAATTCCGTGGAACCGACCTGGACTTACGTAATAAGCTGTTTACTATACAGAACGGTATACTTACCGAGTTGTTGTGTTTTTAGTAAAAATCGATATTTCTAGTATTATAAATTTAAAACTTGGAAAACACACATCATGTACTCATCATTACTCCACGTTATATTGAAGTAAAGTTCTTTTATCTCTTAATCTTTTGATATGTCTATGTATTGTTTGATTAATTGTTCTTCGCTCCAATTAACATGTTAGGCTAAATTAATTAGTGTTTGCTTATGATTGCATGAAACTTAGTTTATAATACCTTTTGTTATTGCTTCTTGTTGATGGTGTGCACGTTAGGCTCTAGAAAACTATATTCTATTGAACGCGAAGACGTTTAGGGAAACGGTGATTGTAGATACACTTGCAATAGTCTTCATACTACATTGCTTTCATGGGGTTGATCACCTCTTAAGTAGATTTAATGCGTGTGTTGTACCCTTAGGAGCCTTGTAATAGTCTTCATACTACTTTACTTGTGTTTTGTCCTATCGGTTTTCACATAGATAGCGGGTTCGTGTACCCGACTTAAGAGAAGCCCATAGAGAAGCCGACTTAAGAGAATCCCATAGAAGATTCTACGGGCTGACAGCGTCGCAACTTACAAGCGACGCCATCGCGACGACTTTCCTATATATATATATATATATATATATATATATATATATATATATATATATATAGCCCTAGTTTTTATGTTTTAAGGTGTGGAAACTTGGAGGAACGATTTAGGGTTTATTAATAGCCATTGTTGGTCGACTTTTAGGGTTTTATAACCATATTGTACTAATCATTACTCCATGTTATATTGAAGTGAAGTTCTTTTATCCCTTAATCTTTTGATATGTCTATGTATTGTTTGATTAATTATTCTTCGCTTCAATTAACATGTTAGGCTAAATTAATTAGTGTTTGCTTATGATTGCATGAAACTTAGTTTTTAATTCTTTTTGTTATTTCTTCTTGTTTATGGTGTGCACGTTAGGCTCTATAAAACTAGCTTCTATTGAACGCGAAGGCGTCTAGGGAAACATGATTGTGTAGAAAGGATACCCTTGCAATAGTCTTCATACTACCTTGCTTTAATTGGGTTGATGTAACATCCGACAATTTTCGGAATTTTAAATAACTATTTTAACCTTTGACTTTTCGGGTCCGACTTGACTTTTGACTTTTGACCTTTTATTGTCTCATAAAAACAATTACCGCGTGACCGGTAAAATTTTCTGAACATATTTTAAATAATAAATCATATTTATTATTACATCTCTCATGTGCAAGTTAATTTTTTTTTCTTATTTAACTTGAGAACGAAAAAGATATATGTTATTCCTAAGCTGACTTATCAAAAACGAACCACTAAATCACGATTTCACGACTCGGACTCAAAAGCAATTTAATGTAAAACGACATTCCGGACAACTTTTTAGTTTGGTCCGAGACCTGAAACCAAGCAGAAAAGGACTAAAATGCACTCGCAAAATTTTGAAATCAATATGTACCGACTCAAAAATAATTAAATTGATATTTAATTATCACTTTTTATTAAATAAAGATATTTAATAAATTATTTAATATTTTTATGCAAAAGCGTTTATTTAAAAACGCGAATGTTCAAAATAAAGTTTCACTTGTATGGACAAAGCATGCCCGCGACACCAAATGGTACCAAATAAGTGATAAACATTTTTAATATATTTTATAACAACATTTATAAAATAATAGTCGAGTGAATAGTCATTTTCGTTGGAAAAACTATTTTAAAAGCAACGACGCAATTTTCGTGTTTTGACTCGATCGTTAACTAGCCTAAACGAGTCCCGAATCATTAATTAACAAAATTTACACTTTAGGTCCTTGTGATAATATTTACACTTTACACCTTAATCTATTATACCCTTGTCATTTCTTTTTACAACTTTATTATATATATATAATATCATCTCATTATAACCCTAAACAAACACACACTCCTCCCCTCATTTTATTTTTCCGGGTTTTTTATACCGTACCGGACATCCGGCAACTTCTGGCCGCCTTCTCGGCCACCATCCGCCTGGCTCGAAACACTCAAACATCACCACCATGTCATATCCACCACACCAACCACCGATTCAACACCCTCACCACCATCGCGACCTCCACCGTCGCCACAGCCAACAGCCACCCCCATCTTCATCAGTCGAATTCCATCATCATCCCTACCACCGTCGGATTGTACCACCGACGCCACCCTCACCACTAGATCATCGATCTACGACCTACCCACTACCGCCGCCATCCTCACACCATCATTATCATCCACACCGCCGCACACCACCTCGCCACCATAGCTGCAATAGCCGAAACCACCTCCACCAGCCGCTGTCGCCACGATAGTCGCTGCGTCGCCACCATCTTCACCCCATGTACCACCACGGTACAGCCGTAGTGTTTTTAGTGTTTTTTTTCTCTTCTTATTCTGTCAACGATTGGGTGCGTGTGGTATTATTAACCACCAATAGGGGTGCGTCTGTTTGGCAGTTAGCACCAACAAGGGTGCGTTTGGTTTTCTGTCACCGCAAAAGTGTGCGTTTGATTTGTTATACGCAATAAGGATGCGTTCGGTTTTGTTATACAGTCGAGGGTAGTGAATCTGGTTTGTGACTCACGCAAGTAGGGTGCGTTTGGCTTTCGATTCAGAAGCATAGGGTTCGTTTGGTTAAGTGAAACCGCATAAGGGTGTGTTTGGTTTAAGCAAAACAGTCAAGGGCGCGTTTGGTTACAAGTTAATCAGCAAAAAGGGTTGGCTATGCTGTATTAGACAGATTCGTGGTGTGTTTGGTTTCGCGGTGTCAGCACCATAACGGGTGCGTTTTAGGTCTTTGGCTTGCTAGCCACCGAAGGGTGCGGGTTTGGTTTGTGCTAAACGCCAACACAAGGGTGTTTGGTTGTGGTTTTGAAAGCCCACATAGGGCATGTTTCGTTCATCGTTTAAAAGGGTGTTTGACTTTATTTATTTTATTTAGTATTTAAATATCGCCTAGATAAATATTGAAACACGAGTATATTTTGCAACATGGATTGGTTGATTGAAAAGTGAAAAACATTGAATTTTGTAAATATGGGAAACATCACATAAACGAGAAGGTCATGGCGAAATTTCAAAAAGATATATATATATATATGCTTAGTAACATTCACTGTGATTCTAATATTATAGAAACCCGCCAAGGAAACAAAATACCAAATTATAAAATAACACTTTATAATTTTTGACAATATGATAACGTTACAACTTTTGTAAAACCTTACAAAACATCTTTTAACATGATTTGTAACTTTAGAACGTACGGTTACTTTTATACAAGAACTTGTTAATAATTGTTAAACGGTGATTTCCGAAAAGGACAGAAAAGAGTCGAATTATTTTATTTAATAATTTACTCGCGTTTCTTATATAATTCTTATAAAGTATTATATACTTCAAATCATTCTTTTGATTGTTTGTCTTAATTATAAAACTCACCATACAAATTTTATAGTTGTTCATTTTCATGTGTAGTATATACGGAATATATTACATACTTGGTTATATAATTCACCACATGAATTATATACTTTTGATTTATTTTATCGAACCAACCGCGAGACCAAACTGCCACTCGGAACCTAAACCTTTTATCAACGGGCCGCATTGATGTAATCATCCATCGGGAAACTAAATTCATTATCCTAAGCTAGTGGGTCATAGCCGTTAAGTTAAGCTACAACTTCTTGGTCGAGCCGTTCCAGTTCCGTTTTGTCTTGTACTTAATGTGTACATTCCCGCCAATCGTTCTTCAACATCGATGTGAGTTTATAGCCCCTCTTTCATTTGTTTTACATTTACTTTACAAATCTCGGGGGAGAATACATGCTCAATACAACTTGTTTACATACTCATTTACAATATCTTTTACATACTATTCTACACACTTGGTTTACATACTAGATTTCGCAACTCATTATAGACACCATTACATGGTTGATTACAAACTTGGTTTCATACTTCGTTACATACTCATTTGCATACACGTTTACGAAATTGCTTACATACTCATTACAAACTCAATTACTTGATTTATATCACACTCTTTCTACTTATGGATTTAAGTACTCAAAGTTCTTTTATGAAATATGTGGTTACTTAATTTTTGGACACAAGTGTTTTTTCAGTTATTATTTCCTGTTTTACGTGTTTGCCTATGTTAGCTAAACCTACTATTGGCCATTATCAATGAAGTTAAATTTCTTGACCGGATGGACCGGGTTAAGGGAGCGCGAGTGTTTAAATAGATCTATTTGGGATTTGACATCCCTGTTCGGGTGGTGAGTAGCTTCACTTGTTTTCTACAGTACTGAAAAAACACGAATGCCATACATGTCAGAATAATTTGGGATGTTACGTTTGAACATCTACACGGGCCTTTATTTGCATTAAATTGCATACATAGATGTCGAGTTTCGGTGTCATGAGCTTAGCGCAACAGTAGATACTATTTATGTGGTGTTGTATCTGTTATAGTAGACCCATACATTTTGGAAAATTAACGAAATCACTGTCCACACTATCTTGTTGAACATTACTGATTACTGAACACATTTCATTATACTGCGGTGAAGCAATAAACACTAAACTCTTTCGGTTCTACATTTATCCTTACATTTTTGGCGATTATTAAAAGGATTGAAATGGTCATACATACTTTATAAACCTTTGGATTTCAACATTTAACATTATGAATACAAAAAACTTCATGATATCACCAACTTTAATGTTGACACTTTTAAGCATGTTTTTCTCAGGTGAATTAGATGCTTGGCTTACTTGATGTGCATTGGAGTCTAAATTGACAAGATTTCATTCATGGATTTCTTCTTATATACAAATGATCAAATCTCGTTGTATTGTTTTCAAGCTTTTCATTGTGATGCAATTATGGGACAAATGTTATATCAATTTTCAAGAAAATCAACGAGATTACTTTTCAAACGACACATTTATAGGTCGTTCTCCTGTATCTTGTGCTGTTGTATTATGAAGTAATGCTCCCGGACATATTTCCACTGCGATACATTTTTGGGGGTGTTACAGTTGATCACCTCTTAAGTAGATTTAATGCGTGTATTGTACCTTTAGGAGCCTTGTAATAGTCTTCATACTACCTTACTTATGTTTTGTCCTGATGACATCAATTAACGTCACTTTTATAACATCATTTATCCCATGTAATTAACCCATTTTGTATAATTATTGCAAAAAATTGTCACTTAATCGTTTGTATTTGAGAATTGCAGTAATTATGGAGTACTTGGTGAAAGTTAACTAAAAGACACGCATTCTGGAGCTTAAACGAAGATACTTGAAGATTACTGTTCTGACAACCAATACGCCGTATCCATCAAGGAAGATACGGCGTATCTGTGCCTACACTTCACCAAAGACTACAAAGGAAACAAGATCCAATACGCCGTATCCAGGAAGATCAATACGTCGTATTCAAGCTATATGGAAATAAAATATTCTGGAAGATATCAAACATGATCCATACTCTAAGAAATCCCCAATACGCCGTATCGACCTTTTTCCAGACCTTATAAATAGAAAACTCAAAAGCGAGTTTTCAGTGTGCTAAATCATATTCTCGATACCTAAACTACAAAAGTCGATTTTTAGAGGAGAAGAAGAGCAGAAGAGGTCGAGCAATGCAATTAATTCCGTAGGAGACAACGTGTAATTTCTTGTACTCTTGTAATCGTTCAGTTTTTGGTATCATTCGTTAACTTGGTTAGTTTACCTTGGCTAAATCATTACTTTTGTATTAATTATGAAGTTTGAAGGCTAATACCTTCGGGTATTAGCCATTATTATGAAGATCTTAATGTTTGGTTTGTTTATCTCGATTTCTTAATTTATCATTGATTGCTTGTTTATGTTTATCAATATACTTGTTTACGTGCTTTTGTATGCGAACTATCATTCAACTGGATCTAGTGATACGGACCAAGTAATCTAGATGACGGGATGGCTCTTCATATAGTGATTTATACATCTAGACCAATAGGATCACAAATAACGACTTATCTTTGCCTTTAGATTGTGAGCTTAGTTGGACTAGCAGGTGACCTTGGGATCAACGAGTACGTTCTTAATCAATTAGTAAAGACTTGGTTAGTGGACTAGCCCATATCCCCTTATAACTCCCGTCAACACCAAAACCCTTTTAAACTTAACCTCGTTAGTCCTTAAAAGGACTAACGGTGCAAACATCATCAAAACAAAAGGGCCAAAGTTATAACACCACAAGGAATGTGGTTGTAATATCTATACACACATTGAGGGACTTGTTTTGCCCAACCACCAAACATCTCCCCTGCAAATCAAACTATTGTTCATCTTCTTCACTACCCGACAAATTACACCAAGACACTGTTCCCCTTTCTTCTCCCCCTTGTCGACCAACCTTATCCCTCCTGACATGAGCTTATTGCCACCTTGGCAACCCCTTGCAACCTTATTCGTCCAAGGAAAAAGACAAGAGATCAATGGCTAAGATGAAATGACTTGGACACTATTCAATTTCAATGGCCAAGATTGCTCTTTGAAGATTCTCACACAACAAACACACCTGCAAGAGCTCTCACAAAGAAAGCACAAGTCCTAGAATATTCTTTTGCTTAGTATAAATAGGTTCATTTGTAAGCCTTTGGGGCATCGAGTTTTTCTTAAGTTTTTTTTACCTAGTTGTAATTTTCAGCTTATTTTTAGTGTAACTTTTTAATATTGTAATGTTTTCTTTATGAATTAATGAAATTTAAAGTTTTAGCTTAAAACCCGTTTTACTCATTTGTGTTTAAAAGTTATCAAGAATCTTTCTTAAGCTCATATAAGACCTTATTTAAGCATATTGTTAAGCTGTTTTCATTTATATATAAAGTATTTAAGAAAATTTTACAAAAAAAAATATCCACTCTTAAATACCATAGCTTTTTGGATGATAAGCCAAACTTGGATGGGCTTATGGACACTACTAGCTTATCTTTGATAAGCTAGAGCTTGTAGATAAGCTCTTTTGAGCTCATTTGCCATTTTTAAGCAAGGGTTTTTGTAAGTCTTCATTTTTTCATTTTTAGCTTATTACTATTCAACTGCTTATTTGTGCTTATTGTCAGCTTATATTTGCTTATTTATATTTGCTTATGATGTTTAGTGTTTATCTTGCTTAGTTTGTAGTTTAAAAGGTATTTGTGCAAGTTTGCTTAAAAAACTATCTTAAATAGCTTATTTAGTTGCATAATCTGTTTTAGCTTATTCTAGTGCTTAATTCTTGTTGAAATATGCTTAATATTGTTTATTATGCTTGTTAGATATCTGGTCTTAAGGGTTTGTTTATAAAAATTTAAGTTTTCAAGTTAGAAAAGGCATTTTAAGTGTTTAAAGGGGTGTTTGGTTTAACTGTTTTTATGGGTGAAAATGGGTCAAAACCTGCTTTGTGCTTTTGAGTCAACTTTGATTAGATAATATTAGTTATAAAATTCAGTTTGTCTTAAATTTTAAGTGTTAAATCTCTAAATCATAGGTTATATAAGTAGTTGTTTGAATCTGAGAACATATAGCTTATTATATAAGCTTATTTGATTAGACCTATAATTCTTGTGTTTTTGTGATGTTTGTGTGTTTGTTTAAGTGTTAAAAACAGGTTAGAATCAAAGTCTAAAAGCCTGCATTGTTAGTTTTGTGTTTTGCCAAAATTTGTAAAACTTTGCTAAGTGTTGAAAAAAGGAGAAATTGCTTTTTCATTTGCTTGCTAAGGCTTATTGTGAATTTCAAAATGCTTTTTGATTGTTGATTCTTGTTCTTTGAGGTCAAATATTAATCTGTTTGTGGGTTATAAGTTCATAAGGTTCTATTTGTTAGCTTATTTTTAAGCTCAAAAGCTTGAATTTGTGAAGATTGCAAAAGTTTAAGAAAAATTTTCTAAGTGTTGAATCTGTGTGAGATAGCTTTTTCATGAAGCTTTTTGAGTGCTTATTTGAATTTCAAACTGCTTTTTCTTTGTTGGTTATTGTAGCTTTTTGGCCAATCTTTTTAGTGGTATAAGCCACTAAGCCATAAGGATCTGTTTTCTATCTTATTTTTAAGCTAGAAAAGTCCCCTTTTGGCTGTTTGCTTAACAGTTTTGGCCATAAAGCTTATTTGCTTATTGCATTTGCTCATTCTAGGTTTATTATAGCTTATTAGGTTAGTTTAAGCCCTCTTTAGCTTATTTCCTTTATTTCAGAGCTTATTTAAGCTTATTTGCCTTGTAGCTTAAAAATCCTTAAGTTTTATAGCCTTTTAAGTAATTTGCCATTCTAGCTTATTTTAGTTGCTTATTTTTGTCCATAAGTGCTTTTTAGATATAGCTTATCATATGTGTTAGCTTATTTCTCTTTTTCATTTGTTTAATAGTGCCTAAAATAGCTTAACAGTTAGCCATTAAGGCTTAGTATATTTTAGCTTATTCTGTCATCTTTACAGCTTATTTTAGTGCTTATTTTTGATTTATAAAAAAAGTGATTTTGTAAAAGTTGCTTATTTTTAAGCTCTTTAAAAAGTTATAAAAAATGGCAAAAACAAAAATATTTGGGATTAAGGGAATCCCCAGGTGAGCAAGGCTCGAACCTGGGACCTCTACCCTTCTCACCAAACGTTTTACACAACACACACACTACCACTCGCCCTTGGGTCTTTTTCGATTTTATCTTACAAAATCTATTACTTATCACGTTTTGAGCTCTTTTGTATAATAAGTTGTTTTAGCTTATTTGATAAGCTGTTTTCTCCAGCTTATTTTTATTAGATTCTTCATTGTTCAATGCACTTTTCAGGATTTTTTCAGAATTTTTAGAATTAGTTTAGTATTTTTTACATTTAATTTCATTAAAATCGTTTTTAATTCATAAAAAATTATAAAAAAGTCAAAAAAAAATGTAATTCTTTTTTAGAAAATTTTCTTTTAACATTTAGGACTTAGGAAAATTAGATTTGCTCTCGTAGGGTTAAAATTGCAAAATTTGATTTTTTTAAGAGAGGGATTGAATCCCGTTCACGTTTTTCGTATTTTTAAGCTTAAATCTTTTCCGTTTTTTGTCTAGTTTTCTTTATTCTAGCATTTTAGTTAATTAGGACTTATAAAAGCCAAAAAGATCATTTTAAAACTTAATTTTGATAATTTAGGGTTTTTAGGTCACGATTTAGGATTCCCGGTTTGCGTTTTT